>JAAGAY010017274.1:0-47755 GCA_011801015.1 Ardeotis arabs | reverse complement strand
TTTTAATATCCTTATATTCTGCTATTATTGTAGTTTTCTCTTGTTATTTTAGTAAATTGTCTTCATCTCAACCCACGAGTTCCTCCTTCCTTCCCATTTCTCCCCCCCCCCACTGGGAAGGGGGAGGGTGAGCGAGAAAACTGTGTGGTGATTCGGGCTAAACCATCACACATGTAGGTTATAAATCCTTTTCAGGCCAAACAAGTTTATTTATTCACTACTTTATTTTAGCAAACTAGCCAAAAGCCCATTAATAAATGCATCTTGCAAGCTATATCCCTTGACAAAACAAGGGTAGTATCTGGTCTGTGCAGCTGTACTAAGGCTCTCATAAAAATCACAATTTTTTTGTAGGACTAACAGCTTTCAAATTTTTATACTATCCCCATTCAGACTTTTCTCTGCAGTTATTCCCATCTTCTTTCACTCAGTCTAAGGTAGCCTTTGAGATATCCATGACCTTAGAATTTCATATAGGCTTCCTTTTACCCAGTATACATTAATATTTTCCTCACTCTCTTAGCTCCCCTTGTCCTCTTGATATTGCATTTCTGTGGCATCTTTGCCACTTCCTAGTTCTTCTTTCTTCTCTGTGTGGCCACACTACTGCTCCATTTTGCCTGCTGCTGTTATCAGCTCCTGACAACTCCTTTCTCAAGTGTGCATTAGATTTAGTTATCGGTATAATGATACAGCAGGGACTCCAAAAGTGCTGCAAATTAAATTTAAAGGAATATATTAAAATGAGCTCTCTCTTTCTCTCCATACCAAGGGGGATATTAGGAGAAACTAGGACAACTAAACGTTTACCGTTCCCTGGAAATAAATGGTATAGGCAGCAGAACAAAAGTGCAGACAAATACAGAGGAAAATCAGTGTAGTGTACCAGTAGAATTAATAAGATAAAAACATAGGTTTTAATTGGAATATATTTAATTGTCATAGAACCTTGTTAGAGGCATTCAGGCTGCTACCTCTTAGCAGTTAACTTCTACCCTTGAGTAGGAAGGTTTATACACTAGTAATTTTTTATCATGTCCAAGTTCTCATCATCCATGCAAATGTATAATTCTTTATTAATTCTACTTAAGCTCTTAACCTCAATTATATCCTGTGGCAGCAAGTTCCACAGGTTAATTACGCATCATGTTTTAAAAATTTCTCCTTTCATCAGCTTTATATTTATCTCTTAATAATCCTTTATGACCATATTACAATCTACATAATTTCCTAGAAATTGTCTTTCTTGTACTCCAATTCTGGGTTGGTTTATTTTTCTTTTCTCAAGAGCAGAAAAGTTTGACAGCTATCTTTTTTATTTTATTTAAAGCAGTTCTAGAATAATTAAAATATATGACACCAATATCATTTTTTTTTTCTTTGACCTCAGGGCCACCTGACAGAACACCTTCTAACATTTTCTTTGAGAAATAGAACTAATCCAGAATGTTCTCATGCAATAAAATGTAATTTCTGAAACAGGCACTTTGGGTAGAGGAAATAACTCTTCACGCAAACTATTGCGCTTTTTAGCAAACTTGAAATTGCCCTAATTAATTCTTTTCAAGCTGAAACTGCAAGTAATGAGTAAAATAACAATAAAATCACCTTGTTTCGCAAAAACCTAAACAAACCAGAAGACCATTTATGCTACTAGCAGAGAACTGGACTGCTACAAATATTTAGTCGGGCCATGGAAATTTATCACTCAGACTGTATTTTCCAAATTTAGAAATGCTTAATGC
This sequence comes from Ardeotis arabs, assembly GCA_011801015.1. Lineage (NCBI taxonomy): Eukaryota > Metazoa > Chordata > Aves > Otidiformes > Otididae > Ardeotis > Ardeotis arabs. The sequence continues at coordinate 46,010 of JAAGAY010017274.1, read as the reverse complement.
ACAAAGGTAAAATCTAGGGATAAAAACTTCATGGACGCAATGTCTCTTCTAGCTTTTAAAGTACTAGGTATAGCCATATACAAAACCTACTTTCTTTTGCAGAGTCATTGACTGATATACTCAGTATAGTGGAAATGTATGTTCTAGATATGAGAAATCAATTTTGCCAAAATATTATTATCTTTCTAGTCCTCTGATTCATAGAATCATAGAATAGTTAGGGTTGGAAGGGGCCTTTAAAGGTCATCTAGTCCAACAGCCCTGCAAGGAGCAGGGACATCTCCAACTATATCGGGTTGCTCAGAACATCATTCAACCTGGCCTTCATGTTTCCAGGGATGGGACATCCACCCACCTCTCTGGGCAACCTGTTCCAGTGCTCTACAACCCTCAGTGTAAAAAATTTCTTCCTTATATCTAATCTGAATCTACCTCCTTCTATTTTGAAACCATTACCCTTTGTCCTATCACAACAGCCCCTACAACAGACAAGAGTCTCTCCCTGTCTTTCCTGTAGGCCCCCTTGAGGTACTGGAAGGCTTCTGTAAGGTCTCCCTGGAGCCTCCTCTTCTCCAGGCTGAAGAGCCCCAACTCTCTCACATTGTCCTCATAGGAGAGGTGCTCCAGCCCTCTGAATATCTTTGTGGCCCACCTCTGGACCTACTCCCATTTTTAAAAAGGGGAATAAGGAGGACCCGGGCAACTACAGGCCGGTCAGCCTCACCTCTGTGCCTGGCAAGATGATGGAGCAGATTCTCCTGGAAACCGTGCTAAGGCACATACAGAGCAAGGAGGTGGTTGGTGACAGCCAACAAGGCTTCACCAAGGGCAGATCGTGCCTGACCAATTTGGTGGCCTTCTATGACGGGGTGACAGCATCGGTGGACAAGGGACGAGCAACGGATGTCATCTACCTGGACTCGTGCAAACCTTTTGACACTGTCCCGCACAACATCCTTCTCTCTAAACTAGAGAGGCATGGGTTTGATGGATAGACCACTCGGTGGATAAGGAGTTGGCTGGATGGCCGCACTCAGAGAGTAGTGTCCAAGTGGAGACCAGTCACGAGTGGTGTCCCTCAGGGGTCCCTGTTGGGCCCAACATCTTTGTCAGCGACATGGACAGTGGGATAGAGTGCACCCTCAGCAAGTTTGCTGATGACACCAAGCTGTGTGGTGCCGTCGACACGCTGGGAGAGATGCCATCCAGAGGGACCTGGACAGGCTGGAGAGGTGGGCCCGTGCCAACCTCATGAAGTTCAACCAGACCAAGTGCAAGGTCCTGCACCTGGGTCATGGCAATCCCAGGCACAAATACAGGCTGGTCGGAGAATGGGTCAAGAGCAGCCCTGAGGAGAGGGACTTAGGAGTGCTGGTGGACGAGAAGTTCAACATGAGCCGGCAATGCACCCTTGCGGCCCAGAAGGCCAACCGCATCCTGGGCTGCATCAAGAGGAGCGTGGCCAGCAGGTCGAGGGAGGTGATTCTGCCCCTCTACTCTGCCCTGGTGAGACCCCACCTGGAGTACTGTGTCCAGTTCTGGAGCCCCCAACACAAGAAGGACATGAACCAGTTGGAGAGGGTCCAGAGGAGGGCCATGAAGATGATAGGAGGGCTGGAGCACCTCTCCTATGAAGAAAGGCTGAGAGAGTTGGGCCTGTTCAGCCTGGAGAAGAGGAGACTCTGGGGAGACCTGATAGCGGTCTTCCAGTACTTCAAGGGGGCCTACAAGAAAGACGGGGAGAGGCTGTTCAGTAGGGCCTGTTGTGATAGGACTAGGGGTAATGGTTTTAAAATAGAGGGGGGTAGATTTAGATTGGATATTAGGAAAAAAATTTTCACAATGAGAGTTGTAGAACACTGGCCCAGGTTGCCCAGAGAGGTGGTGGATGCCCCATCCCTGGAAACATTCAAGGCCAGGTTGGATGAGGCTCTGAGCAACCTGATCTGGTTGGGGATGTCCCTGCTCCTTGCAGGGGGGTTGGACTAGATGACCTTTGAAGGTCCTTTCCAACTCTAACCATTTTATGATTCTATGATACTCCAACACGTCCATGTTGTTCTTATGCTGGGGGCTCCAGAGCTGGATGCCGTACTCCAGGTGGGGTCTCACCAGAGCAGAGTAGAGGCGGAGAATTACTTCTCTCGACCTGCTGGCCACGCTTCTTTTGATGCAGCCCAGGATGCTGTTGGTTTTCTGGGCTGTAAGCACACATTACCTGCTCATGTTGAGCTTCTCATCCACCAGTACCCCCAAGTCCTCCTCAGGGCTGCTCTCAATCCATTCTCATCTTCAGAAAAGCTTATCAAATGAAACATTCTGACAGATTTAGTGATTTAACTCACTTTTGCCTGATTTGCATTCAAATTTTTTTTCTTACAATCTTTCCATAGTATTTCTGCTATGTTAAAGCTGCTGAAAGATTGTGATGGAGCAAGCACAAGACAGGCCACAAAAACATCATCTACAACAGAATTGTTCCTTGTGCTTTTTCAAGCCCATATGCAGTTCCAGTAGACACAATAGGAAAGTTTTTAATATTTATTAGACATGCAGATCCCATACAGATGTGCAAGAGACATTAAGCTCTTTGTTTTGTTTGCCCTGAGCAGAAAATGGAAGTTCCATTTTGTTTGGCTGAGTTCCTTCCTAGCAAAAACCTCTGTAAAAGGGCCAGTGGAATTTCACTTTGCCAGGGAAAACAACCAGATCTGCTGAATGATTTGGAGAGTGTCTTCAGGATGACACTTCCCTCCATCAAGCCCACTTCAGTGTATTTAGGGTACTCTAAAAACTTGCAGAGGTAAAGAGAGACAAGTAAGGAGAGGCAGCTTTTGAGGCCTTCATCGTCTACACACAGAAAGGAATAACTCTTCCTGACTTTTGAACTGGCCCCATTTGATCTGGAACTGTGGGAAGAACCAGCCTGGAAGCTCACCGGCCCACCACTTCTGTGATCGACCCAGCAAAGAAGAGTTTCAGTTCAGTTCTTCAGCCTTGTCAGTTCTACATTTACACAATTACAGAAAAATATATCCTTAAAAATGAGCTGAGACTTAAGTTTCATGAATTCATTGGTTTTGGCACAAGTTCAATGGACTGAATTTTATGAAAACTGCAACAAGGATGAAAATGGATGGGAAAATTCATTTTTGATACATCTTTCTGTGTAGCTTTTCCCAGTCTCTGTAGCCTCTGCTACATAAAAATCCTGAACAATTACCAAGGTTTCTGAGAGGTGATGAACTTGTCCCTTTTACCTCTATTACCTCTGTTCTTTATAATTACAAGTGAATTCTGGAATGTCCTCAGCCCCATAGCTCATAGTTATTTCAGCACAAATCCTCAAAGAATGATTATCATGCCTTTTGGTATAGTGCTTAATTGTGGACGCTTCACTGAATCTCACTTGGTAAAATAATAGGAAGTTGAATGCATCTCATTTGGTAAAATTTACAGTAGACTTAGTAGAATTTAAGCCTGGCCTATGTATAAAGTAAAAATATTTCTTAAAAGTATAGTAATATCAGTAATTCTATGTTGGATTTGTGGAACTGTAGGCACAAGGAAGTCATCTGTCCTCCCTGTAGCCAGGCTTAGAGACGATGCCAGACTTGGGAACAGTGTGATCCCTGTCACAATATTGTCTCCTTTCCTTGCATGCTTTGTAGTGTTCTCAGGCTTTCAGTGTTCAAGGAATGGTGGGTGAGACCTTTAAGACTACAATTGTATCTAGAACAGAGTGCTGAAATTATGTGATGCATTTATTTTTTTCTCTTGGTAATCTGTCCTCAGTTACTAATTGTAAGGAACGGTGCTGTAAATAAAAAAAATTAAATTGTACAAATTTGTTGTGATAAAGTTTCTTTTCTTTTTACCTCTATTAATATAAACTTTGAAACAAAAGGTCTTCAATATTTAAAAAAAAAGATAAATATTCTGTTGCAAAAAGATTAGAATGAAGCAATTTCCCTTATGAAGAAACATTTCTCACCTTTCCTTAAGAAAATGCCAGTCAAATTGACATATTTGTGTTGAAGGTTTTATTTTTTAACAAAACTCTATTTTCTAGAAGAAAAATAAAACAGTTTCACCTGTTCTAATAAAGATTTTGTGTTTGAGACTTGGATAGAAAATTCAATAATTCATGAGGTAAAATAAGATCCAGTTAATTCTAGCTTAGTGGTTGTGCTCTTCAAATCTCATGGGAAGAAACTTGTTCAGTCACAAAGTCAGAAGACAATTTAAAGGTGCGTTAGCAAGTATGTACATAGATAAGGAGCAGCTGCTTTGTACACCCTTGTCTTCTGACCATAAATATACTCTAAGACTACTCTCCAGTACACTGGGCAGTTACCAGTTACAGCACTCTTATCAGTTGCAGCTGAACATGAAAGGTTGCTATAGACTGGGAGCATCAGGGTAATCTCATTTCAGAGGGTGATTTTTACACAATTCTAAGATTGTGCTACATGGCACTCTGAAGCATGGTATAAAGGAACAAACGTATTCATTCCTTGTTATAACTGAGTGAAAGTGACAGCAAGTTATGAATAGACCATATTGCCACATATAAAATCTTTCTTTACTATAAGTGAAGATTTACCATGGCCCATTGGGGATCAACCTGCATTGAGGGACAGCTGTGCATTGTGGCACAGGTCATAGATAGTGCTGGGCCTTTGGTCATCCGCAGCTGAAGCTGTTGGTCCTGGCTAGAGCATGCAACACCTTTTTTCCTTTGGGAGAAGAGGAGGGGCTGTACTAGTGCCAGTGTGGATTTTGAACTTGGTCGTGCCACAGTATGGCTTTGGGACACCAGAGGGATGGGCTGGTGTCGTAGTTCAGCCTCAGTCTGGGCCAGACTACGCAGTCTCTCTCTCACTTCCCCCACCCTCTGAGAGAACAGGGGGAGATGATATAAGAAAAAGGCACAAGGTTTGAGATAAGGACAGGGAGAAATCCTTAAAGTCATCGTTACCGGCAAAACAGACTCAACTTGGGTAAAACTATTCATTTATTATTAAAAACAGTAGGATAATGAGACAGAGAACAAGATAACCTCCCCCCACCCCTCCCTCTTCCCAGGCTTAACATTATCTCTATTACCTTCCCCCCTGCCCGAGTGGCACAGGGGGGAAGAGGGAATGGGGGTTATGGTCAGTTCATCACACGTTGTTTCATGCCGCTGCTTCATCATCAGGGGAAGAACTCCTCACATTCCTCCCCTGCTCCTTCGTGGGGTCCCTCCCATGTGCCACAGTCCTTCGTGAAACTGCTCCAGCGTGGGTCATTTCTTCCACGGGGTGCAGTCCCTCCAGAACGGCTGCCCCAGCACAGGCTCTCCATGGGCCACAGCCTCCTCCAACCTGTCCCAGCGTGGGGTCCTTCAGGGGCTGCAGGTGGATCTCTACTCCTCCGTGGACCTCCGTGGGCTGCAGGGGGACAACCTGCTCCACCATGGTCATCACCACAGGCTGCAGGGGAATCTTGGCCAGGAGCCGCATTGCTCCTCGCCCTCCTTCTGAACTGACCTTGGCGTCTGCAGCCATTCCTCTCACAAGAAAAATTCTTCACAACAGGCTGGCAGACGCCTGTCAGGATCTTTTTACATCTCATTCACATCTCATCTCCTCTCCACTTCTTGCAGCCAGGCCGGGCTAAGTTGGGCCCAGTCGGCCCCCAGCAAGAGGCCAGAGGGTGAGGCCTGCAAGGCCCACAAGGCTCGCATTTCCCCCTCTCTGCCCCCGCTCAGCTGCTTCACATCTTCTCTTTTTTTTTTCCTGTTTTCCCCTTCTTAAATACGTTATTGCAGAGGCGTTATCACGGAACATTCTGCTACCAATTGGCTTGGCCTTGGCCAGCAGCGGGTCCGCCCTAGGCCCAGCCGAGTCCACCGAACAAAGGGGAGCGACTTCTAGCAGTTTCCTACAGGAGCTGTCACCTTAGGCCCCCCCTCACTAAACAAAACCAGAATAGCTGGTGCAAAAGGTCCATTGGTGTAGATATAGCCAAAGACCACATTGTTCTATTCCAGTAGCACATGAGTGACTTTATAGGCCTCAGGGTAGCCAGTACAGGAAAAAAACGTGTTCAGGGGCATTTTTGGTGGTGGCCTTGCTACAGGTAATTTCAGAACTTATGAAATCTTACTGTGAAAACTCTCTAGGGAACCAGAAGAACTGCAGCCAGTGCAAAAGCTGCAGAAGAAACCTAGCAGCAAAAACTTTCTCTCAGCTGGCCAGCCAGCTGACCATCAGTTTTCATGGCTCCCAGTGTCTATCTTTCTCTAACAAATATGTATTAGAGTAGAATTTCAGAACCAAAGACCCCACTGAAAGAGAGAGGCTGTAAGACCCCTAGTATCTTGTGAAACAATTCTTTCTCAGAGACAGATGGTAGAACCTTTATGTACTAAGTGTCCAATATTGGCCTTAATTGTCTTTTGTATTCATCTGCCCTATGATGACAGCTATAAAAAGAAGTCATTCATGAGAAAGATGACAGTACTTGACAAGCAAAATCTGTAGCTTATTAATAATTAAAAATTATTTCCATGTTCTGTTACTGATGGAATATTTAATCATTTGTTCAGTCAATACCAATTTCTTATTTATTATTCATTAAAGATAAATACTATGTAGTGCTTCTGGATTGAAATGTGTTACACCAAGATTATTAAGAGCACCCAGAGTTGATTTATTATTTAGAAATCGATTAAATTTTTGTACAGAATTTAATGACTTAAATAACCCTCCAGATTTTTAATGTTAACAATAAGTTTTATTTAAAGATGGGTTATGTGAACACAAGCAGTTATGGAGAAGAAAAGAAGCTCTCAGATCGTTTTGGAGAGAAACACATAATTAATACCAGGCCTGCATCACACACCCACAGTAACTTTCTTCTATTTTTAATGTGAAAGTACATCAGTACATCCTGTGCTGTGTCACCGTAACTTTGCCACCACTTAGCCCAGTCCTCTGACGAATCAGCTTGACCCTTCTCCATCCCCTCAGTTTTCACTTCTCTCACTGTGGGTTACTTGACGTTTTTGAAGGGACTTGTGTATGATTTACGGACATTGTGCTGTACCTCTTCTTCTTCTTCTTAGTCTGTATCCTGAATAAAGCCAAAGATCAGGAAAGGAGAGATTCATCTCTTCACATCCTGTCAGTGGTAACTTACCACCTGAGGAGTATAAGGAGATGAGATACTTCTTTCTTCTCTGCAAATGGATAGTCAGCCTAGCAGCAAAGGTCTATGAGCTCTCTCTCTCTCTAAAAGGGTTTCTAACTTGTCTGGTAATGGCTAACTACTAAGTGAAATCAGTTTTGAAAATGAAAAGTCTTTGATTTTTATAGCTCCCTAATTACTGGGGCAAACCTGGAAGCTGCAGCCCAGGTCAGGAAATTGAATTTACTTGAGGAGACTAAGAGGAGAGTAAGTCGTTACCTGAATGGATCAGGTAACAACTGTGGTATCTATTGTATATAACTTCAGATTAGAGATCTCCTGCTAGAGTATATTATGCAAAAATTCTGGGAAAAAAAAAACCAAAACCTTCCGTTTAGTAGTTTTTAATAAACAAACAAAAAATAACTTGAGTATTGAAGGAAAAATTGAACAATCTTTCTGTACTGTTTCCTTTTCAAGCTTATTATTATTCAAGATTTGGAACTCTTTTCCCTCCCTTCATACAATGCAGGACTTCCCAACCTCAGTAAAATAAATTTTTCAGGTGATTCTTTTCTCAAACATGGGGAACAGCTCGAAAGAGTTCAACTACCCAAAAAATACGTATTGTAAGGACTTAGAGGCTGTAAGAGTCATTCATGTGCTATATGCTTTCACTTAGCCTCTGGCAAACTGTTATTCCTGAAGTACCTTTGTTTTCCCATGCTTCTCGGTTAAGCACATGCAGATATTGGTGTTGGACAGGGCATCAGAGGAGAGAACCTTGATAGATCACAGATGTCCCCTTTGTGCCCCTCACAGGAGGGATAACAGTGCAGAGGATAAAGTATTTATTAAAATGCAGATGTATTCTCTCCCCTTCTGGGTCATCCACACTCAAGGGGAACAGGGAGCACCTATGCATTTCCTGGTTAGATTTCCTCCTCCCAAAAGCAGATCATAGAATCATAGAATGGTTTAGGTTGGAAGGGACCTTTAAAGAGCATCCAGTCCAACCCCCCTGCAAGGAGCAGGGACATCTCCAACCAGATCAGGTTGCTCAGAGCCCTGTCCAATCTGGCCTTGAATGTTTCCAGGGATGAGGCATTTACCACCTCTCTGGGCAACCTGTTCCAGTGTTCTACCACCCTCATTGTAAAAAATTTTTTCCTAATGTCCAATCTAAATCTACCTCCCTCTATTTTGAAACCATTACCCCTCGTCCTGTCACAACAGGCTCTACTGAATCTCTCCAGATCTTCCTTTTTATCTTGTATAGACATTGCTGAGATTACTGACATATGTATTTTCCATGCATTTTTGGGAGAAGGATATTTCTCTGTACTTTTAAACCATGCTTTATTCCATGAATAATGCATGTAAATGTCAAACTGGACAGGCAGCAAGGCCTTTAAGTAATCATTGAAAAAGCAGTCCCCTAATTGTTTGTGCCACAAAGCAAAGGGTCCCCTGTTTTCGGTGCAGAGGCAGTTGCAGCAGAGCATCAGGGCTGGCGGCAGTGATGGAGGCTGCTTCACTATGGAAAGACTTGGTGGAGAAGGGAGGTTTGAGGAGAAGGGAGTTTTCTTTTAGAAAAAAATGTAGCCTTCGGCTGCATCCTAACAAAGTAGACAATTAACAATGGGTGCCCTGTTGTGGGAAGGAGTAACACCTTCTCATCTGTCATACAGACAAGCGAAAATAACTCCTACTCTGTAGGTGTCCACAAAGGCTTGTCACGGGCTTTACCCTGGGAGCATTTCCTCATTAAAAGTGAAGGGTAGAGACAGAGTGTAAATATCACCACTTTTCTGTAGTTCTACCTGATGTTGGCTTTATTGAATCAGAGTCCTGCTTCTCTGTAAATTCAGATCCCTGGAAAAGGAGGGTTTCTGGGCTGAGAAATGCTGCTTGGCATTGCAGAGAGAGAGCATGGGACTGAATAGAGCAGGGTGAAATTCTGGAAGAAATGTAACTCAGTGGTGAGCCGAGGATGAAAGTGCTGGTCTGGGGAGGTCTTCAAAGAAGATAAATTTGCTGATTGTTATAAATGCAAAATACCTATCAGCATATTTCTAAAAATATTTTTAATTAAGATTACATTACATATGACAATCTCTATAATGAATTTCTTAATGTTATAATTACAGAAACCAGAATAAAATTGAGTGATTATAATATAATTAACATAAGCAATAACATGACAAAGACACTCCTGAATTCTTCAGGACCAAATATTGGGTTTAGGTAAGGATTTTTTTACTCTTTTAAAATTTCTAATAAAACCTAGAATAGCGTTAACACTTTAATGACAAAATTATTTCTGTATTCCAAAGCAATCTGATTTGTTCCCAATGTACTCTTGATACAATATATCATAAAGAAAAAGCATCACTAAAGGGACAGAATTTTGACACTTTGAAGTATGACTTTTAAGTAGCTTTTAGTGAAGAAGATGTAACCAGCTAGAAAGAAGGAAAAAAACAATTTCAAATAAATAAATCTTTGGAAATGTGGAGTGAATTGTGTTCTGTAGAAAATTCTCGTAACTTGAAACCTTTGCACTTACAGAGACCCATCTTAAAAATTAATCACATTAAGAGAAACACTTTCATCTGAAAATGATTTGGTCTATTTATGACACACTTCATTGATCAAAATCATTGAAAATATAGTTAAAGAGATTTTCAGTGGAGCTTAGAGTCAGTATAGGACCCGAAACTTTTTTGAAATCTTTTACATGTTAGAGCTGGGAACATGTTGTTTTAAAGTGAGACGTGCTTTCTATCAGTTTATAACTAACCAGATCACTAGAAAGAAGAGAGAGCTTTAGGGCTTTGTACTGTTTGGCATTTATTATGCCTTTACATATATTTTGAGGAGTGTAATTCCATTAATAGCAAAAATTACTTTAAAAATGCCTTTTTTTACGTTCTTAGAAACAAGAAAAGAAAGCATTGAAGACATCCTTCTCTTAATATGATGGACTATTCAAAAGTGCTGTGTTCATTTTGTGGGTACAGCAAAACCTAACATACTATGATTTATCTGTATTTCTCAAAGATGCTCAGAACATGTAATGTGACTAATTCAGTATTGATGTCAGATATCTATTGCAACTTCACCCAGATCTGTAAACTGCTAGTTCTGGGCACAGTGCTTACACTCCTCACTGGTCCTACTGTCTCTAGGAAATGTTTTTGCTGGGTTGGAATCTTTATTTTATTTATTAGTCTGCAAAGTTAACAGTTTGCTAAATATGTTTTTTAATAATTTGCATTATCTTTTTTAATCTTACACTTTGTTACAGAATGTGGAAAATTACTAGAATAGTTTAAATATACTTAAATATTTCAATATAATACAAGCAAATTAGAAGGGGGCATTGAAATAAAGCAGTATTTTTCCTCCACAATTTCTATATTACATCTTACTCAAAGCCACAGTATGGGAATGTGCGTGATATAAATGGGTTTCCTTCCTGTCTTTATTTTAGTTGTAAAAAGCGCCTTCCATTAACTGTGTGTAATTTCCATTTGGGGACTGAACATTTTTCTTGCCCATAACTGTATTGATCCCTGTGCAGTTCTAAGTCCTAGAAATGATAGTTATAAATTCCATGAGGAAAACACTGGAGGCTGCCAGCATTTCCCTTCTATGGAAGAAAGATAAATGATCAGCAGGAAGTGCAACGTTTGAGGTCTTGATATTTGGTGTGTTTCTTTTACTTGACTCTTTTCTAGCAAGGAAACACCTATAGACAGGACTGTACAATGAAGCAAAGACAGATATTGTTGCTGGCTTAAGCCATTTGAAGCTCGTTTTCAGCTGTGAGGCAGACTTAACGCTCCTAAAAGATGGGGAGACAATGACTTAGATGACCAGTTTATTCAAACATACCAAATGGTTTATACCTACAAATGTTTTATAGCATTATCATCATTTAGATTGCCTGTGTAACAGACCTGTGAAAAATAGTCTGCAGAGAGTCTTCATTCTGACTGATAATGGCCAAAATGGACCACAGTCCTGGATCTCCTTTCAGCTTTACTTGTTGGGAATCTGTAAGAAGCCAGAAGACAATAGAGCACACAGAGTTTCATAATTCTGCCGAAGGCAAGCTTCTTCTTTATTAAAGTGCCATAATCCATCGGATATTCTTGACCACAATATGAAAGGTTCAGACAGTAATCTTTTGAAGGCAGGGGAATGAAGACCTTTCACAAATGCATTTTAAAAATAAATGATAAGTTATTTTTTTCTTTTTCTAAATTTGATCACGCACTGTTATGGTATAACAAAATTGCTGGGAGACTATTCTACACTGGGGAATAATCAGATTACAGAGTTTTCTGTCACTAAGATCACGGAAAGGCTTAAATAGGAAAGAGATAATCCTATATTTTTATATATATATATGTAATTTCTGGCATCTGAACTGAATACGCATTTTAACCTCTGAAGGCCTTATGGTTCGTGTCACCCACAGCGGGATCATTGTCAAGTGGAGTGAACATGTGATGAGAAACAAGAGTTTTGCCTGCCTGCCTTTGCTACTGACTTGCTGTTGGACTTACGTTTAATATGTAGGCCAGTAATTTGAAAATTATTCCCTTATTTTTCTTACTTCATGTAAGTCTCTGCATGCCCTACTCAAGATATGTTTTAAAATTAAATATTTATTGGCTTGTGAGCTTGATTCTTCCCTTTCCGATATAATTGCCTGACACATAGGATATCATTAAAGCAATCTCTGACTCTTTGGTGTCAGTGGACCAGTCCCGGTAGAAAACATGCCTAATGAACAAGTCCAAATGAAATCTTCTCCGGCAGCTTGATATTGAAAGCATTCAGTCAAGTAGGGATGTGACTCAGGGTCAAATGTCAAAATTCTCAGTTTTGTGATAATGCCAAAGACTTTCCAGGGAATATCATGCCTCATCTAGCTCCAGACAGTGCTGGCAAAGACTGACTTTCAATATTTCAGTCGTGCCCTTCTTCACACATGGGATCCATGGGATGAAAGCTCCCTTTGAAACAATAGCTTTCCATTTTCCAAAGTTTGTGAATAAACACTGTGGTGAGAATGATAATTACATTTCAAGGCTTTCAGAAGTTCAATAGTTGGATGGAGAAACAGGAGATACCACAACAGAAGTTTATATTAACAGAAATTGTATTTTAGCAACAAACCTTAATGCCGAGTTGCAGGCTTAAGGGCCAGCTCTGGGTATGCCCACCTCAGTTATTATTCACCAGCGTTCAGATGATTGTAGGCAATCTGACATTTCTCCTCTTTGCCTGAATGCTTTCCGTGTGAGATTTTATGGTAAAGTGTTGCCAGTAGCCAGCCTTCCCAAATCCGCACAACAGCTTCAGACAGTGCTAACCTCTGTGGGGCTGTGGAAAGCCCATCTGTTCATTCAGTCTTTTGACTGTGGCAGATTAGCTGTGATGAGCTTTTGTTTATAGTCTTCCTAAGGTAATAAGTTGGATGTTACCCTTGTGTTTATGTTGCCATAGCAGGGGGTTGCAGTTTTAAATTTAGGTTTGCTTCCTTTGCAGGCAGTTGTTGGCAGTATGGTGTTAAAAGGAATCTATTGCAAAAATAAATTCACCTAGAGGGATTTTTTTTTTTAAATAAATCAAAATATACATTTAGAAATGAATCTTTGTAAAACAGCATTAGTTCACAGAACATCTGCTTATTGAATGTTACATATCACTGAAAAAAGTTATTTGACAGAACTACTTTGTGAACTGTATCTGATGTAATTCTAGATCAGCAATGAATATTCCGTTGTTGCCAGATATTTATTCATTTGATTGTTTATTTAATTTTATTTTCTGGTGTTCAATCTGTTCTCCTACAAGTTTGACATCAGTAAAACTCGGGCAGATTCAAGAAGGTTACTTGTCATTTCCAACAGTATGAAGTAAGAATTGGATCTTTACTCTCCAAAACATGTACAAGAGTCCTATCAAAATTATCTCTGAAGGGCTGCTATGAATACTAGAGCAGACAAACATACACCTCTGAGGAGAAACCCTGCAGTTATGAGAATCTCATGCCAATTTAACCAAGCTGCTGAGATATTCAAGAAAAATTTGGGATGCTTCCCTAAACCAAGCTGTTGTGAATTATCTCATGTCTCTCTATTCATTGCTGATTCACCCTTAAATTTAAATGGAGCTTGTTCCAACCAGCTACTTCAGCTTTTGTTAAGAGTGATCCGAATGCCTGTTATTTTGTTGTGCCCATTTTTGTCTAATAAAAGAATGACAGTTAATTATTTCAGTTGAAATCTCTCTTTATATTTCAATATTTTTTTGTGTTTCCTTCACTTTCTTGGCTTACCACCACTGATATCATTTCAGATGACAGCCTCTCTTTATAATTTTGCTAACGCTGCCAAAGTCCAGTGAATGCACTGGCTAAGTACCAACAGCCATATTTCTTCCACTAGGTGCTACCTTTAACAGTGAAATCCCTATTTGGTGCTTCACACAACCCCTCTGCTTCAAGCATGTTAGCACTTGTCAGGTGGATTAAGTGATGTAAAGGAGCACAGTACAATTCACAGAGAGCCTGATGGCTTTTCCCTTTTTTTATTCTTTAGGAGGTGAAGCTCTGGGTTATCTGTGTGAAGAAAATTCATTTCTCTCTTGCACCATCTTTCAGTCAAGTCATAAATTACCTCCACCTGGCATTGTTTGGTCTTGCCGAGCTCCTATTAAAATATCTCTAAAAGGTGCTTATCACTTCATGGCCTAGATTATGCTGACGTGATTTCACTGCCAACGTGAGGGCTGCTTTCTTATTACTGCCAATCTGTACCCAGTCTTGTGCTAAGGATATTATTGAAAGCTTACATCTTGTGGATTGCAGATTGCGGAATGCAATCAGAATGCAACAGGAACGTTCTACATTTGGTTTTAAAAGGCTGCAGTCTGCTGCTCTGATGTTCCATGTCATGTTCATTTTTCTTCCTACTTTGAAAAAAATGAGAAGTTCCAAAATTACAGAAGTAGAGGTTTGGAATAAAGAGTTGTTGACAAGTGCTACATTTTTGCAACGCTTTGGGACATAAACCAACGTGAATGAGCAGAAATTCCATAACCACTTCTTCCAAGGTCTCATGAACATTTCTTTGAAACATGGTGTTGCTTCACACTGGGGTCAGAGCTCTTGGGCACGTGGGAAACCAATTCAATTCAGTCATGTAGTTTCTGTGTTTCAGGCAAATGAAAAGAAATGTTCCTGCTTACTGCAATGAGAGCACAGGCAAGTCAGGTACTAAAATGTCACAACTGTTCCATTCTTTGAAGCAGTTCAGCTATACATGTTTTCACCGCAGAAGTACATCTTGGAGGAGTACTGGAGGAAACAGTGAGGTACACAAATTAATTCCACTAAGATTCCTGATTTGGCCACAGATAGTTTATTTTTCTACTACTTTACACCTTGAACAATTAAACTCATTTGCAAAGAGCAAATGGAAAGTAGATATAAAATACAGCTATTCTACCCCTGGCAAAATCTAACAAATTCTGTGCAGAGGTAGATTATAAACAACAAACAACAAAACAGCAGATAATTTAGCCTATACACTTTATGAAACTGTGTTTCAAATTGACTATGAGATACATGGTGTTTTCAAAAATCTAGATGTAGCTCTAAAATCTCCTAAGCAAATCCATCAGATTTATAGGCAGGATTCAGAGAAATGATAATGAAGTATAGAATGAAGTATCTGTTTGTCTAACAAGTCTTGCCTGAGTATTAATTCTATCATAGTTTTTTAGTTATGTATCAGCAACTCAAAAAAACCACAAAGAAGGACTCAAAAAAAGCTTCCATGTCTCAGTATCAGCTTAGAACTGCTGAGTAACTATACAAGTGTTAGCATCAGCATGAATGCAGACTATTAGGCTTGTGCAGTTATAAATTTAAATCAACCCAAGACAGAATAGTTTACAGTTGTTCGAAAAGACTGCTTGTGACAATAAGAAATTGGTAATTTTAGTCATTTGCTATAAGTGATTTTAAATCCTGATCACTGTGTTGCTATTAATTAAACAATTTCTTGAGACATTATAATGGATGATATTAAAAACAGAAATACAAATTAGTTTTACCCATATGTCATTAATTCCTCAACCTTTCCAGGTTGTAATTGAAACTGTCCCTGTCTACTTCAAACTGTCAGTCTGCCTACATTATCTGAGGCCAAGGAACAGCAGCATTAACAGATAAAGGAATATCCAAATGAGAAACATTTCTTAATTCTTCAACAATTTTTTGTATCTGCCCTGTAGATTATTAGCAGGGATCATTGTCAAGGATGTGCAAGTGACTGCAAATGTGGAGGATGTATGTATGTGTCCTGGTTTTGGCTGGGATGGAACTAATTTTCCTCTCTTGAGGAAAATTCCATTCTTGAATATGAGTATCATACTGATAACTGTTTTTCTCAGTAGCTGCTGTGTTTTGGATTTGCTATGGGATTTGGTATGTGAAGAATGTTGACAATACACTGACGTTATAAGTTGTTGCTAAGAAAACAAGGACTTTTTCTAGCTTCCCAGGTTTTCCCAGTGTGCAGGTGCAAGAAACTCAGAGGGATACACCCAGTACAATTGACCCAAAGCAGCCAAAGGAAAGATTCCATACCATAGATGTCATGTTCAGTATATAAGTGGGTGTTGGTCGGTGGGCAACTCCCTCCCTCTCTCCCTCTCTGAGAATTGTTTTGAGATAGCTCTCAGTTCTGTTCTGTGATTGCTGCTCGGGATGGGCTGTACCAGTGTTCAGGTTGTTGGGCAGTGAAAAAATGTGCATTGTTCATTTTGTATATTTTAGTATCCCTACATTTTATTACTATCATTATTTTTATATATGTTTAAAATTAGTATTAGCTTCCTCTTTGCTGTCCTAGTAAACTGTGTTTATCTCAACCCATGAGTTTTCCTTACTTTCTTGTTCTCTCTCCCACCCCACCAGAGATGGTGGGAGGGTAAGCAAGTGACTGAGTTGTACTTAGTTACTGGCTGGGGTTAAAGCACAACAGTATGTATTAGGGACTGAATTAAAAAGATGGGTAAAAAGGTGCTTTTATTCTGTCACTAATCAAAAAGTACTCCTACACTATCATCAAGTCATCTCTTCAGCTTTGTTTTGATAAGATAAACAGACTGAACTTTTAAAATTTCTCACCGTAAACCATTTTTGTAATCTTTATATCATTTCTAAGGTTCTTTTCTCCACCCTTTTAACTTTTTAAAGATCTTCTAAATATGTGAGAATCTGCATATATATAATTTTCTCATTTTCATCCCATCAGTCATATACAATCATGCTTTACTTGTGCTCACCACAAGCTCTTCATCTGTCCAAGGATTTTAATAGCCCATTTGACAAACCTGCATACTAGAATTCCACCTTGAGTTGCTAGCCTGCTATGACCCTTTTATCTTTATCTGATTCTTAATATAAGGTCCTCCTTCTATGTATTTGGCTAGCTTTGTTAGTTTGGGGTCTCTTTCTGAGATAATACATAGCTTTAGGTACATGTCCTGGTTCTGGCTAGGATAGAGTTCATTTTCACCTGAGCTGGGAGAGGAGCTGGAGCTGGTAGCACCTGTGGCTGGGGGACACAGCTGGGACAGTTTACTAATTAGCCAACAGCTGGGACAGTTTGCCCAAATTAGCCAAACAGCTGCTCCATACCCTGTGATATCATGCTCAGTTTATAAAGTAAGTATGGCACTGAGGGGAGGTTCCTGCTACTTAGGAGGGAGCTGGGCACCAGGATCCCCTGTGAGCTATTTACTGTAAGCTATGTGTTTAAGTATTTTATGTTTTGGGGGTTTTTTTATTTATTTATTTTCCATCTCTATTTTGTTTTCCTCTGTTGTTCTCTTAAAGTTTTTTTAATCTCAATCCATGAGTTTTGCTTTCTTTTCTTTCCCAATCTCCTTCCCATCCCATTGTGGAGGTTGGTGAGGGGAGAGTGAGTGAGAAACTGTGTGGTATTTCAGCTGCAGTGCCTTAAAACAATCTCTTTAGGATATTTAACTTGCCAATTCAAGGAAATTACTAAGTCATTATTATTATTATTTAGCTTTTCCTGCTTTTTTTTTTTTTCAACTTGCAATTTTTATCCATTATTTCATGCTTTCTTTCATGTCATTGACAGAAACATTAACAGCAGGAGCATAGTAGATGCACAGTGTCAATCCATGATTGAGCCAAGGAGCAACTCCTTTCTTGAATATGAGTATCGTACTGATAACTGTTTTTCTAGATCTTTTAGATAGTCTTTATTCTTGGTATTATGTTTGTGATAAATTACAGCAGAATTTTTTAATTGAGTAGTCATTGCAAACATTTTTAACATTTATTAGATGACTATAGATCTTTCATTGAGTACTTACTGTGTTCTCAATCCCAAAATACTGTAGTTTAGGATTGTGTGACACAAATTCCTCCCTCCTCTCCAAAAAAGGCATGGTCCTCTGACTTTAATCATGATTTTATGATAATTTTCTTTTAGAAAATACAGAAAATGACATGAAAAATTCTCCTGAATAGATAGTATCCTTTTCTCTTCAACCTCTCCTAGCTACAAATACTTTTTTCCCCATTGTTGTAATTCACTATTTCCTCCATATTAGTTATCTGTCCATAAAAAAAAATAAGGAAAAAGT
The DNA here is from genome assembly GCA_011801015.1 of Ardeotis arabs. NCBI lineage: Eukaryota > Metazoa > Chordata > Aves > Otidiformes > Otididae > Ardeotis > Ardeotis arabs. The sequence goes on along the minus strand of JAAGAY010017274.1, from coordinate 28,124 downwards.
CATTTATTGTTGCTTCTAAGTGGTTATCATGTAGAAGGATTGCTCTGTAACTAAGCTACATATAAAGTTATTTAAAAATATATTTTTTTTTTGTCAGTAATATTAAATAACCAAGATTGGGTAGTTATTGAGAGAATTTGGAAAAAAAAAAAAGAGTAAACATCTCTAAATAAAGAATCAGTGTACCCTACTCGTTCTTTGAGCAGTTTAAGCTATTGCTAGTTCAACACATTGCAGTTAATTCTTCAAAAAGCTACTCAGCACTTTCTATCATAACTTCTATATGGATTATTTTATTCACAGTGAGTAAAAATAAAAAGGGGAAGTGACATATATGAACTTGGGATGAAGCACAACATTTTAATCTCCTCTTTTACTTGGGATAAAGTTTGAATTAAGCTTTTCTCTAAAAAAAAAAAAAAAGCTGACTTCTTTTTACAGATTATAATTCCATTACAATGTTTGTGCATACTAGCAAAAATACCTCCAACCTTCCCTGTGTGTTGTTTCTGCAGTACCATGGTCCGAGCCAAGCTGGCATGGCAGTGCCATCCTCCTGTGTCGCCCATGCTTGGGCACTCCTGGTTTCTCTTTGCAGAGCTCATTTTCTGCCAGTCTCTGAAATTATGCACTCGTGATTAGATAGGTAGCACTGCTGAAACAAGAGAGGACATGTAACTGAATCTGTAGGCTAGAGAAAGAGAGCATGATGCTCTCATTTGATCGAGCCTGAACTATCATGGTACCTAAAAGTTACGAGAAAGGGAAAAAAATTTAGGAAAGAGAAGTAAATGCATGGGAAAAAATTTAAAGTAATTAATTCTGTCTATACCTGTGTTATTTTTACAAACAAGGAATAAATTGTCCTACTAAGCATTGGAGGCTGAATTATTCACTCCTATTCTGATGCAAACATGCATTCTAAGTATCACAGACAGCCTGAACTCCACCAAATAGCATGTCTTCTTGCCATCTATGAATTTTGGACAGGGATGGAGCCTGCAATCATTGTTACTTTGTCTCTTTGGTGTATCCTGGAGGTGAAAGTGGCAGAAAAAGTGCAGGATCTATAGGAAAACCTATAGATTCTCATAAATTGCCTTCAGCTATTGTTAGACTCTAACTTTCTGGATTTTTTGCAAGGCTGCCATAACTTGAGAATCAAGTTCTTTGCAGTCACTTTTTCATATCTGGTGCATAACTTGGGACCAAAATAGCTTACAAACAGAGAGTGAACAATTACTGATTTAAGACTATAGAATGCCGAAATTCATAGGGTACATGAGCAAACCACTAAAAGTAATGTAGTTTCAGAAACCAAGTTCTGTTAGGGGATTATTTTCAAACAGAAAAAGGAGCAAAAAAAAATTGTACTGAATTTATTACTTCTATTTTTTTAATAATATTCCAGGCATTGTCAATAAGACACAGTGTAAACACTTCCAAGGGAGAGAGACTTGACAGCTGATATGCAGTACACCAGTGGCAGAAACAGGAATGGAATCCATAAAAAATTTAGAAGTCTGAGGCATTCCAGAAAAAAAAAAAAGAGAAGGGAAAAATATGTTTACAAGATCTTGGTGAGGTAAAACTAGAAATGCTGGGGGAAAATGAAAACAAAAAAGCTTTACTTTGAGATATTTTTCTCTTGGAATATACAGTTAAAAGATTTTGCAAGGGAATCCTGACAATATACCTTCTGCTGTATTACAGTCCTTCAAAATACTTATTACTACCAAAATAATGAATGTGATGCTACTTAATTTACAAGTATATGTGTGTGTGTATATATATACAAGTCTATATATTTATTTTAAAGTGTGTGTATGTATATATGTACATTGCACAGACAGAAAGAACTACTTAATTTTGACACTGACTGAAATTTGTTTTGGACTAGCTCCACTACTACGTCTATCCAGCAGGATATCACAAATATTTTCAAAACCTTTTCTCTAGAAACAAAAGTTTCTTCTAATGTTTTGATCTTATATATTACTTCTATATGTCATCTATGTAAACATTTCTTTTTCTCTGAATGTCAGGGATATCAATTCCTTTCACACTTTTATTCTTCTATCTTCAGGATATGTCATTTGACCAGAACTATGTGTCTGAGAAGGTAACATAGTTCTGTCTTTAATAGTAGATATATTCATTACTATTAAGTTTTGTAAATTTATGCTTATTTTAACAAATGTGTTAGTAATACTTCTGAACTGTCAGTTATCCATATGTTCATCATATCGAAACAAATAAATATATTGTTTGGCAATGAAGTAGTCACGTCAGATGCTTTTTCCCTTCCTCCTCTACATTTCCAAAGATATTCTAAAACACTTGTGAAACTTTTTTGTCTTAATAATGTTTTATTGTTTAGCTCTTTATTCTTGAACTCTCATCAATAGACTGTGTCCATGCTATTTCAGTCATTAGTCTACACAGCCAACAAACAGCTATTTGTGTGCCCTTTGTTAATTCAAATATATGGTATAAAACCAGCAATTTTTTTAACCCTAATGTTGACACTTTCCATGTTCATGGCACTAGAGAGCCTATGGAACTTCCTGAAGAGTAAAGAGTTGGGAAAGAAAAGAGGACAAGAAGTTTAGGATAAAATGACACACATAATATATATGGGACAGAGTCATATATATAATTTTAAGATGGGGAAAAAAACAGATTTCATTTCAGTCTGAAATAACTGAATTCAAATGAGAGATTTTCTCATACACTCTTACTTGTGTTCCACTTTGTTAGCAGGACTTTTAAGGGTAGATTCTTGATCTTTTCTAACAAAATCTGCTCATACATCCTCAAATAGTTTCTTGCAAGTGTGTAGCTAAGTATTTGAGAAATATGATTGACCCTTTTTCCTTTGAACAAAGGGAAGGGTCTTGTGTTTGCCATATAGGTCACAACCATATGAGTATTGTATACCAACTGTGTAACTGGTTTTCAAGACTAAGATAACTGGAGACAATCATACTAACAGCTTTTTTTTTTTTTTTTTTCTCCTTTTTTTTGCCATCTTAGTTTACATAAGCATGTTACTGGCTTGATTTTCATTAGGGCTATCATCTTTACCTGTATGTTGGACGACTTCCTTTTGCCTCTGAAAATTCATTCCTTCAGCTTTCAAAATACTGAGGAAATTGGTCATGTAACATAACTTGTGTGTGCAGTGGTTTCTCCTAATTTGGGGGCATTTGCTGTCAGCTGCAGGGATTTTTGCTCATATGGAGCCACTAACCAGTTCCTCCCATGAAAGCACGGAAGGATGAGCAGAAAAAAGTTAACATCTTAAACTGTTGTGAACATTAGGCTTCATTGCTAGCTTTCGTAGGTAAACAGAAATTCTACTTGTTTGGAAGTTCTCACACTTTGAAAATAATTTTCATGTTCAACCTAGTGTAAAAGCTGACATTTCAAAATGTTTCATAGAGAAGTACTTTTTTAAAAAAGATAAAACATCAAATATTGGGGTATTTTGTTTCACTAGTGTAGGCATGACAAAGTAAATAATATAAAAAAATGAGAAGTCACCATAAAATAAAACAATACTGAATCCAATACTTCATGCTAACTTTGAATTTTTTTAAGAAAATATTTTGTAATATTGCCAGAATTTGCACAATCTTGTGAAAGCTTTTTACATGAAACACTATTGTTGAAAGAGTTCTATTTTTGTAGCCTCTGTATGATTTTATTTACAACAGCTGTGCAAAAAAAAAAATAATTTAATAACTAAAAGAATGAATGCCACATTTCTTTTAATGTTTTTTTTTAAGAGATCATTAAATACCTAAACATGTTTATGTGAAGAAGTTTTTACATGTTTTTTTATGCTGGAAAATAATTTGCTCATTGATGTTCAGCATGTAATTTTGAAAAACAGATAAATAATAAAAGAAAATGTCAATGAAAAGTATAAACTGAATTGGTAATGAATAATGGCTAATATCGTCTTAAGTGTACCCAATTCAAAAATTCATATGGTTGTTTAGCTACCTGTATAGGATGTTATTCCTCTTCTTTTCTTGGATGAGTCACACTGCCATTCAGCATAATATATGTGAATTATTGATTTTAAAATGAGCTTATGAAAGCCTCATTTACATTTTCTTTCATACAAAATGTAATTATTCAGGCTTCAAATGTCTTTTTCATAATATTTGTGATAGCAAACATGAGGACCTGATGCACACAGAATATGTATCTGCAGGAATTTCAAATGCAATCAAACTGAAATTTATACTGAGGTAACAAACATAATTGCAGAACATTTCCTAGTTTTCAGCTTGAAAAAATTGCAGGTCAGTTTCTATTTGGCTGACAAGTTGCTGACATACAGTCTAGAGAATTTTTAAATTTATCTTATTTTTAGAAAGGTGGCCATCAAAAAGCAGATCATTATTTTGTAGTTTCAGACTGAATTCCTGTGTACAGTTTTTCAGAAAAAGAAACCCTTATCCTCATGGTGGACTCTAATAGGAAAGGTTAGGAAAAGGTCAATCCTTCTCTCTTTTCAGTATCTTCCTCATCAAGAAATTGCACTGTAAACTCTGTTGTTTTGCAGATTCATAAACTGAATCTCAGGATAGGACAAACATTTCCAAACGGGTATCTGAAGTTTTGGTGACTAAACAAAGTTATTGTTTTCCCCACAGCTCCAAAGTTGTGCTATGAATTAATACCTACTTAACATGAGTACGTAGCTTAGTTTTGGCTCTATTGGTGCATAGTGATGTTTAGTATTTGGACATGAACAGTCTGCACTTCTGTGGTGACTGCATGTCAAAGTAACAGATGAAATGAAATCTGAACTCTGACATTACTTATAGGACTTTATGCCATTGATTTCAAGAGAACCAATCTTGACACCCCTTTCTTGATCCACTGACAAGAAAAAAAAATACCTTCTGAGTACAAATCAGCTACTGTACATATATTTCTATCATTTTCTGTATTGAAAATGTGGAGCATCAAAGAGGTTCACAGAATAAGACACTCCTTTGGGTTTGAAGGGACCTCCTGAGGTCTCTAATCAAGCCTCTTCGTCACATCAGGATCAATACCAGATGTAAACCAGATTGCTTAATGTTTTGTCCATTCAGGTCTTGGATACCTCCAAGATGGAGACTGCATTATATCCTTACAGTGATTTCTTTTTTTCCCCTTACATCAGGTTGGAATTTCCCCTGTTTTAATTTATGACTCTAGTCTCTTGCTCTGCCATCATGCACAAAACGTGGCACAGTCCCAAAATTAAGTAGTATTGAATATTCCGCCGAGGTGTAAAAGGAATTCCACACTGTGCTGCTCCTATCCTTTCACAGGACAGACTTTGGCTTGCTGCTCTTAACTAGTATCAGTGATGATGACACAAGAAGATGAACTTTCAGCAAACTGGGACTGCTGGGATTCTGTTTACTTGTTAGAATTCCTCTATATTTTCATCAGCTGTAAATGTATTCTTCACGTAGGGAGAATAACATGAAGAATCTGATACCACAGGTTGAATACCATAGTTCCATTACGATAGCATGATATACCTGATCCTGTAACTTTAAGGAAAAGCCTGTACAATAAGTCCTACATGTGGCAGAGGTCTGGATGTATATTGTAAGCGGGAGGAAAGGCCTACCTCAAATAAAAGCAAAGGCATTTTTTTTTTACATTGCTTTTGTACTGTTCCATAAAATATCAAAATATTAGGGCATGTTACATTATAACATAATTAAAAGGAGTTGTGCTATAAAAAGAGTTGTCTAAAAATGTGTAGGTTCCCTAGTACCATTTAATATGTTGGCTAAATGTTTAAGACAGCATTTGTGTTTTGAGTTTGAGTAACAAATTTTGAAACAGTTATACAGAGGAGCATCTATTCTACCTGGTTGATGTGCTAAAGCTTTCCCTTCTCTTATACCCACAGTATAATGTTATAGTAAGCCAAAATAGCCCAGGATGAAGTTGGTTTTGGAAGAAGCAGGAAATACTACACACTGAAGCTGGACTAGAATAACTGGTCAGACTGTGACAGTTCTATTGAGATTTGAAGTCTTTTAGTTCCATTTACTGACAGGGAAATGAGATGAGGAAAATTAAAAATCCTTAGGCTTCAAGTCTTTATAAAACTTACTGCAAGATTAGGGTTTCGAAAACTCTGCCTGCTGAAGTTTAGCTAGTATTTGTTAAACAAGGATGGTTGCTTTTTATTTTCAGTCATTACACTAGAGTATCTGTGATTTTCATATCCTGTCAGATAAAAAAACAGACACAATTTTAAATGATCACTGAGTATTTGGACCACTTGCTTTGGAACCACTTGCTTTTCATGCATGGTCAATGAATGAAGCTGGTCCTATTATCTGTCTAGCTCAGTAGCTTACTTGTCTTCAAATAAGACTGCATGGAGGGTTGATTGGTTGTAGCAAGAGAATGAACCTTTTTCATCTTTCAGAGTATAAAGTAAATATTATCTCAGAACTTCTCTTGCTCTGTGTCAGATTCAGTATGAGATGTAGTTATACTTCTGAAATAACGTATAACAATGCCAGTGTAGGAGGTTCTTTGACATCTTTATCTGGTACCAAAATAATATTGCACACAACATGTTGCAATTCATGATACAGAAAGTGTCATAAATCAACATACAAGATACTGGTAAAAATGGAACATTTTTGTCAGGAGATGTCAGGTTGTACCATATTGATTTTTTTTTTTTGTGTGCCATGTAAGACAATTTTCAGTTTGTTTTACATTGTATGGATGTGAATTAGAACACATGAATATATATTCAGTGAAGGTTACTTCTTTGTATTTCACCTTCGCAATTACTGATGCTTCATCATTTAAACTGCTCAGAAGATCATTGAAATAATCTTTTTATAATGGCTAAGTTGCATTCCTTTTTTTCTCTCTCTCCTATTCAAATGAAATGGCTGAAATATTCCTGCTCAGACATTTCTAGTGTCATGTTGAAGATGCTAAAATTATGAATATTTCAATCACTAGAGTGAGTATTTGAAGTTTTTGAGTGGTTGAAGCATGGAGCTAGAAAAGAAGCCCTTTACAATTATAATTCTGGTTGACATTGCTCTCCTGTCCTTCTTGTAATATATTTATGCATTACTCAGCCTGAAATTTTTCAGATTCAAATCTTAACTATGAGCTTGGGATGTGTTAATACATGCACCTGTCACTGTCTCAGCATGGCTACCTTTTTATAGATAGACTAGTAATCTAATAGTGGCTCACAGCTTTGTGTGGAAATCCAGTCATCTTTACAATGTGTTTGAATCATAGTGGAATTATATTTTTATCTGAGGAAAGGTTCCCATCTCATTTCCTGTAACTCAACTGAAAAAAATGTCTGAAGCTGAATGCAGAAATCAGCACCTTTCATGCCATCAACGCAAAACAGGGGTCACATTTGTTTACAGAGTGAAGGCTCAGTTAACTAAGGGAGAAAGATTTCAATTTCATCCTTATTTGATATGGGTTTTTTCTTTCTTAAGACAACCAATCTTCAAGTAAAAAGTAAAAGGAAAAGCTCTGTCTATACTTGTATGGATATTCATAAGCAGACATAAATAATTTAGCAGGAGCTTAATCCTTTTCATTTTTAAATACATTACATTAATCCATTTATATGAGATCATTATTTCTAGCTCTTCTGTGATGCAGAGCCTCAGTACCTAACAGTCTTTTTGGTTTAAAAGGAAAAAAAAAAAGTGACACGCTTACATGAATAACGGCAAATACAGAGTTTATTCCCATTACAGTTTGCATACTGGTAGGTTTTATCCCAGCTCACAGATTAATTCTAGTCCACAATCTGAGCCAAGCTTTGTTTCAGTTTTCACACACAACACTGCCAGCTCAGGTTCTGCTTCTCGTGCTTTGCCCTCTGTTCAGTCCCAGGCATCTTCTGCTTTTCTTGACTCTTCCCTTCACCCAAACTGTCTGTTAAGGAAGCACCTAATTCCAATTCACATCCTATACCTCTCATTTCAGAAAATACTTGGCAGATATCTAGTCCCAGATAATGTACAAGATGGCAATCATAAAGAGCTCATCACAGTAAGTTCATCCTCAATCTTTTCCAAAGGCCAGGCTAACTGTGAAGTCTCTCAGGAGCTAAGTTTGCACTTTGCAGATCAGACTTTGTTTTCACACAACACATAATTAAGCTGAAGCATTTCTTGCAACAAGGCACTGTGGATGCTTAAACATTTACATAGTGTCAAAAAGCAATTAGACAAATTAGAATGGAAGACAGATCCATGAGGGGGTTATTAACTACAGAGATAACACTTTTGGTTCAGGAAATCCTAAGCTACAAACCCCTGGAGCTGAGAAAGTGTATTAGAGAGTTACCACTGTGTGACCTCTGGGGAGGCACTCACTCACGGCCACCTCCCATCACAGGATACCAGACTAGATGAACCTTCAGGCTGCTCTACTACAGCTGCTTCTTCAAAGTGTGAGTACTGCAACATTTTGAATGGATGCCACAGATGCAAGCCTGTAAAGCTTTCCTTAACAGAAGGTTAGATCTGTTTTCTGTAGCTGGTGACAGTTTTGCTGAAGTCGGTGAGCCACTGGGGACACTCCATCTAAGGTCATTCCAGGTCTGACGGTGGTGAAGATACCTGCTATCTGAGTGTGACCAATCTATGAGGAAAGGAGTGATTGTATAGTGGTGCTGATTTCTACAATATTAAATGTATAAATGAAGACATATTGAAAATGAATTAAATCTAATTAATAACAAAAGTGCTGTAGTTGGCTGATGCTTATGTAGCTGAATAAAACTGCTGGAAGGCTGCAGACTGTTCTTAAGAGCTTTACAAGAACAATTGATTCTCAATCATTTTTATTTTCTTTGTCAGTCACATGAAGAGAAAAGAAAGTTTGGCAACTGATAAAGTTTCTGGGATTTATCTTGTCTCTTCTAACACGGCAAAATGTGAAAGGAGGCTCAGTGGGATATAGGAAAATACTCACCTGCTAAGATCTCTGTCATCATGATAAATGCATTAGTTTGTACTTAGATTCACTGCATCAGCTCAACTTCTATAGCTTCTTTTGTCCAAATGTGTATTCCCTAAGTGCTATTCAGAGGCACCCAATGGATATATAAACTACCTACAGAAAATACTGGCGTTTCTTTAACAGTAGAAAGCAACTCTACCTAAATCTGCAAGGCAGGAACTGCCTTGTTAATATTCATTGTTCACATGCAGAACATCATCCACTGAACCAAATGCTGTCTGTGCATATGTTCTTTGCAGTGAAATTTGGAGTTACATCAGCAGCTAGTTCTGCCCACAGTCCCAAAAGTCTCTAATGAGAAAGTACAGGTGTTACTGATGCAAAATTTAAGGAATGATTAGAAGATTCCCAAATGACTGGGAAAACAATTACCAAGACCATCAGTCTGCATGCTTAAGGGCATTTAAATTGCCACTAAATAGCTCAGAAAAGATTTACATATGTTATGTTACAAGGCTGCTCCCATTACATTTTCTTCTGCTTTCCACTGAAGCATTGGATAAAGGACAAGCTGTCTGCCAAACGGTCGAATAATTTATTTCACATTTGCTTACAGAATTCATTCATTATATTTACATAGGGTATTCCCATGGACTTGTAGTGTCTAAGTTAATTGGTCTTTCTACACTTATACAAACCTGATAGACAATTGTAAAAATATAATCTTAAATTCTCCCCGTAGCTAATTATGCTGCCTATTTTACTGAATTTCTTTGCAGGTTGTTTCCAGCATTGACGTAGCTTCAAGTGTCATCAAAGGACACTGTAGACCTGGTTATCCATGAAACAAATGTCACGGCAGTATGCAAAAAAAAAAAAAAAAAAAAACACCAAATGTGGTTTCATCCACTTAATAATGTAACTGCAACAGGAAAATTAAAGAACAAGAGGTAGACTCATGACCCTTGAATTAAAATCATGTATTCTATTTCATCATTTCCATTGCTGTTGGCATGATCACAGTTGGTAGTCTTAAAATTTTTCTGCACTTAATTTTAAAGGAAGAAAGCATTCTATTTAATTCCACCAAAGAAAAATACATTTCAAAATCATAAGGTTCTATTATTAAACTCTTTCATTTAAAAAATCCTGTTTCTTTAAAGATTATTGTGAAGGATAATGTGTTTTATTACAATTCTAAGCTAATACTATTTGAAACTGTTGTATGAATACTAGTATAACAGCATTTGTTTCACTTGCAGGGTTTAGCTGGAGAAAAAAATGTTACATTTGCTAGATGCTTTAGAGAAAGAAATAGGTATTACCAATATTTGCATACTGTATTCCACTAATTGTTCTTGGTTGGCAGCTGGTCCCATTTACAGTAGAGATTATGCACTGAAAGGCAGAGAGCACTGATCCATTGTAAAGATACTGCTTAAACTCCAGACTGTTACAGTCTGTCTCATTATGTTTCTGTTAAACTGTTTTTTATTTTTCTGAGGACTGATGAAAATGTCTAAAGGGACTAGAGATTATTTGGTTTTGATGAACATCAATTGTCATCCAAACTGGTGGCCTCTGGATCCTTAGAGAGCCATGATGGGTTATCAAGAACATCTTTGAACTCGATGCAGCATGGTAGTGCTCTGTCTCAAAAGGTGAAAGCCATCCTCAGCCTTGAAGGCCAGGGGCAGGGAACCTCTAGGAAAAGCACCTTTCTTTCTGCAATTTAGTACAATATTGGGTGCCTTCTTTAGAAGGGTTGAAATAATGTTACTTAATCGTAATAAACAAAAACACATTCAAAGAATCTTAACTATTTCATGCAATTAAAAACTGTGAAATAGCCTATTTCTTTAAAGATTATGTGAAGAGTAATGAGTTTTAGCACAATTCTATATGTATGGTTTAAGTCAGAAGTAGTGAGAGGGAAGGAACTAGGTCTTTTCAGTATTATTTCATCGCTCCTTCCCAAGTGGAACCAGATAGGCCAGATGTCAATGAAAGAGAAAGCTGTTTAAATTTTTAAACCCTCAGAGGCTAAGTTTGCTTATTATCTTCATCAGATCTGTTCGGTATATACACTGGGTCAAATTCTGACACTTTGTTTTTCTCCAGTTCTAGTCACACATATTACTGAAGTGTAATAACATCAAAAATACTCAGACGCGGGAGGTTGAAGCTAAGCAGCTAAAGTTAGGCAATACAGTTGCATCTATATTGTCTTTGGAAATTCTTTCCAAATTCAATTTACCTGGGTAAGGTGTGTCATGTGTAAGGTGTGTCCACACTATAGCTTTTAGTTTGCCTTTATGTCTGCACTGCACCTGAGGGGAAGAAAATTTGGACAAACTGTATGACCTGCCTTTTGGGCCCCGTTAAATGGAGTTTTCTAGCACATACACGCTGCCCTACCTCACCAGTCTCAAAAGACCTCTCAGTATTATAAGAAGAAACAGCTACTTGAGCACCCACATGGGTGTTTGTAAGACATGGTGCTTGGCAATGCTCCTGCTGTTGGACTGGACAATATCTGCAACGCAATCAGGAGGGCCCTTCAGCTTTCTGTGGTGAAGCCACAGATAACCGGGAGGTGAAAAGCTACAGCCCTGAAGAGGGAGGTTATATAGCTCCCAACTATAATATTTATCCCAAGACCCACTTGAAGGTCAACAGTCTTGCTTATGTGTTGTTTTTATAGGACAGAGACAAAAGCTGCTGGTGGGATCTGCAGCTGATGAATGATGATGAATTCTGTAGACCTGGTGTTCCTAATAATGGATGCAGGCTTTAGGGAAGTTAAGTACAACTTTCGCTACATTGCTGGGGCTTACCTCTCACCATTTACCTGTGATAGATTATGCATTCAGACCTGCTCTATAGCCTTGTAAGTGAGAATTTAGATTTCTCTTTTCCCAAGTAACCCAGCCTAATGACAGAGAAGTTATCCAGGAAAAAGTTGGAATGATTTCATATGCCAAATTCTCAGTGAGTATAGGCATAGGGTATCTTAGCACTTGAGTGTATGAGAATGTGAACAGGGATGCAAACCTACAGAGATTTCCAGTGTGATACTCTGGGATGCTAGCCTTATGCTGTGATATCCATACCATGGAAATAAATGGTAAAATGAGTTACTTAGAAAGGACAGCAGCAGGATAACTTACCATTTGGATGCAGGCAGATTGGAACAACCAGAAGCTTTTCTGTTTGCTTGTTTAGTTTAGATACATTTGTTCCTTATGATCTCTCCTCTACTGAGTGATCCAAATTAACTGAAGCTAGCGAAGCCACCTGATGGCACACCAAAGGCTCTGCCTAGACACAATGGGATATACGCATATACTTATGGTTTTGTCTATTTGTGTGTTTATCAGCCACTCTGGGTAAGATCTCATACCTCATAAACAGAATTCCATGTGCTGTTGTTACCTCCGTCCTTTTATAAGTACCACCTGTATGACAGAAGTAGAGCTATATGTAATAACACTAAGACTACTGAGAGGCAGCAATTTTTGTGCATTGTTGGCTTTATGTGACTGCATCAGAGATGGAAAGTACTGTATATTGGATCTTCTATGACTGTTTATTGACCTGGCATTTTGAGAGGCTATGGGAAGTCAGAATGGTCACAGCTATCTTTCAATTCCTAGTGAAAATGACACTGCTGGTTTGCTTTCCAAGTCTGGGAACACGTCTCAGTTGAATACTAAAGAGCCAAAAGCCTTATGAAATGAGGTGAGATATTACATACTGTCTGAAAAATATGCTGACAAAGAAATTTTGCAGAGAATGTCTAAAGAATTTGGGAATACTTGTATCCAAAGAATGGTACTAGATTGAAACCACTGCAAGAGACTATCTCTTTTCCCCTGAAATGCTTTTGTTTTAAGCAAAAAATATTTTACTTGGGGCACGGACAATTTAGCCATTGATTACTATTGCATGGCCCTAAAGGGAACGGGTTTACAGGGCACAAGCATATCTAGCTGAGCTAGGTAAGAATTGGTATCACAGGACTATAGCCCAGCTACTTGCCCAAGAAAGGAAGAACCTGGTGATTAATCCCCCAGACACAAGTGCTAATCAGAAATTGAAGAAATAGATTCCATAAAAGAATTAGATGAGGTTTTGTTAGAGAGATTAGGAGGGAGATAAAGATGTGTTTTGCCTGCTAACTGATGAGTATTTTTAAAAATAAACTACTTCTACCTTACATATTTTCATTTTTCTTCATCTTAGAAGACAGTATGTTTTTGGGTTTTTTTTTTCCCCTCTTCCCACACTCTGTTTTAGACACTTACTTCACTGTGTAAAAAGTTAGTACCCTCATCTGGATGTTGGGAAGATAATAGGTGTTACCATATGTGACAATTGCCTTTTATCAGTATGAGGTCTTGAACTTGCTTGAAGAATAGCAGGAGTGCTGGAAAGAAATGGGGAACCAATTTACCTTTCGGAATCCCTGGAGTGAACCCTGCTGAAAACATTAAGAGTGGCTGACTTTTCAGGCTGTGCAGTGTCATGTGCATGTATGTGTTTAAGGTTTTTCAGGAGACCAGCACAGAAACAAGAATTTTCAATGTTCAGATGGATACTACATAGTTATCAAAAATGAAACATTTTCTTTAGTGTAGAGGATACAGGATGCCTTAATACCTAAGAAGCATTAAAGAGCATGACACATTTTCTGTTGTAGCCATCTGATTTCAAGACTTCAGGTCACACTGAATGTGAATATGATGGTTTTAATCTTGTCACAGTTCAGGATTTGAATGCATTAACCTAGGTGTGTTTAGGAGAGCTTATGTGAGAGCATATAATTCATGGTTAAAAAGACAGTCTTATCAGGTTCTGATTGCTGAACACAAATATCGCATCATGTATTGTGTTTGGAATGATCTTTTGTGCTTATTCAGAGAGTGGGAAAGGAACAATGGAAATTTTGCCACGGTATTTCATATTCAGAGTTAAATCATGGCATAGAGAACACAGAATGTAATTGTGATTGAGCAAAAAGAAAAGATGAAAATAGGAGATATATTTACCTAAAAAGCTAAGAGCACTTTAATTCTCTTGAACACTAAAGGAATGCAGTTATTACAGACCTGGGATCAGGGACATGCTTTTCTTCTGATCAAAACCATTACACAGCTAAGGAACCTCCCGGAATAATTATTCTGGAAGTTTTTGGCACAGGTTCCACTATTTGCTGAGAAAAGACTTTGGGAATTTAAAACCTAAATAACAATGCTTGGGAAAGGGATTAGAAGAACAATATCTTGAAGTATACTGGGCCTGGGAGGAAGTAAGGAAGGGCTATTGAAGGACTAATGGATTTGAGAGGAAGAAAATATGAAAGCAATGGATATTATAATTTGATTAGGGTAAAGAAGGATTGTAGTCCAAGACTAAGAAGTTCATATACATGATGCAAGATAATTTTAATTTGAAAAGGGACAAAGAAAAAATCTGGAACTATATTGTCAGGGTAAAATGCATACATGGTTAATGTACTTCTATGTAACTCAGAGCTAGGTGACTGTTCAGTACTCACAAGCAACTCATTTCTGCCAGTAGCTTTAAAATGCTTAATTCACATTTGTATTATATATACACGTTGACTCCTCAGTTCCATGCATACTTGACCAAAGTTTCCATATTTTCCTTTCAGCTAAGCCCAATTATATATGGAAAAATGCAAATGCAGGAATTCTATGCCCCTGGCCTGAATTTTTATTCTAACCAACGCTTCCCTCCCACTTCACAGCACTAGATTTTAGATGCAAATATCTTGCCATGGTGTAGCTTCTTTCTCCCTCTAGTGGGAACGTGCAGAACTGCAGATGCTACAAAATTTCGTAGCTGATACTTGTCAGCTCAGCTGCCCTGGAAACATACCTTTTATCCTCTTCTGAGTCCCTATCTGATGCATTTTGTTTTGTGTTAGTAGTGCTTATTCTTTATTCCCAGGATTATAAAGTTGCTCTGAAAACTGACACCAAATTAAAAAATGCCTATGGTGTGTAACAAGGATAGAACAATTGTACTTCTATTAAGTTATTCCAATGACCTATGGAAGGTAATAAAGAACTTTCTCTTCTAATTCATAAATTCAATGGAAAACGTTACCGACTTTTTTCATTGTAAGAAAACAAGTCCACAGCAAGGTCAAGCCCAGAGAACATGGCAGAAGATAAGGGGATGCTGCTCTCCTAGCTGCTTCTTTCACTATTCACCAGCGATTTTTTTTGAGAAGAGTCCACAGGGTATTTACACTATCTTACGATAAAGTGAAGACATCAGTGACCTGATGTTAAACAACAATCATTTACCAAGCTAACAAGTTATGGTAGCTGCCTCAGGTGGTTGTAGATACTTCAAACAGATATGAACTAGATATCCTATGGTCTCATGATTCATATTAACATGAAAGAATGAACACTCCCAGGTTGTTTTAGTGAGTCTTCTTTATCATCTCCAATTAAAGATAATATCCCTGAACTTCACCTTTAAAATGACTCTGATAGACATTTATGTATTTGGCTATAGTAAGTGCACACATGGATCCATTTTGAAAATATAGGAATTGTTTTTCCTTTTATAAGTTTTCACAAAAAGGTACAATAAAAGAAATGTGATAAGACCCAATTAAAGTTTGCAGATAATTAAAGACTTTCCAGAAAAGAGCAGATAAGGATCTATTCTTACTTTGTGATAACCAAGATTTAAAAAGGATGTAGACTGAACATCAGAAACACTTGTTCAGCTGGATATTATATAAAATACTACAATAATAGCACTTGATTACTGTATATCATCTTTTACAGGACCTATATTCCTTATTAGTTTAAAATGATAAGTAATACAAGAGATACATTTACATGCAAAGTGAATTTTCAATTATGGTATTATGTAGAGGTTATGCTGAAATTAATGTCTACTTCATTCCTGAATTTTCAAAGTACTTTAGCTTGCCTGTGTCTAGAAGTAAAAATTTTAATCTCACATGAAACTAAAATTAAAATTTCATCTTTTCACTGAAAATAGGACCAAAGCTTTAATCCAGAGTCTTGACAATGAATAATGCTCCATGGATGCCCTAATCATGTTGTAGACTTGTGAAAATCAGTGACAGAGCCAAACTTATGAAAAACATGCCCCCTCCATTCAAACTTAACATGTTTTCTACTAATTTGCCTTTTCAACTTTTCCAAACTCAAAACATCACTTTGATAAAAAT
The DNA here is from genome assembly GCA_011801015.1 of Ardeotis arabs. Taxonomy (NCBI): domain Eukaryota; kingdom Metazoa; phylum Chordata; class Aves; order Otidiformes; family Otididae; genus Ardeotis; species Ardeotis arabs. Next base: position 11,878 of record JAAGAY010017274.1, on the reverse strand, counting down.
TTCAGACTACTGTTAAATCCTAAAAATGCTTGTCTCCCTTTTTCTTTCTCTGTAGCACTCTGTAATCTTATTTGCTCCTATAGTTATTTAAAACTGATCTTAAAAATTGAAGTAGTAGTTTAAAGTAAAAAAAGGAAAAGCTTTTTCTTTCAAAGAAGAATGGACTACTAGTAAAAACTTCAAATGGGACCTGCTCCATGGCTAAAGAAACATTGCAAAATTTATATTAACATTGTATTTCCAGGGAACTGGCAGTAGAATATAATTTTTGCAGGAAGGCAAAGAACAGACATACTTAAGAGCAAATTACCATGCAGCCATTGGTGGTAGGTGTTTTTAAAAAAAAAAAAAGTGATGTTAAGAGAAGGTTAAAAATAAACACAATTATTATAAGGTTAAGGATTGAATAATATAGGTCAGGAAACATTTTGTAAAAGTAATCTTATGTCAGACACACTGAATAACAGGAAAAGCTATTTAAGACAAGTAAATTAAACTGTAACTAGTGAGTAGAAATTCTGGTAGGTAGAATTAAGTAACAGTGAAAACTTAATTCCTCCTTCAGCATCTAGATGTTTTGAATAGGCCCAGATTTGTCACCTAGTTATGAGTCTACACAAGAACTGTAAAATTTTAAAAGCTAGAAAAGCATCTGCCTTCTAGGTAGATTTAAGGAACAATAAAATTGAGTTGGATACAAGTTTAGCACTCTCGAAAACTGAAAATTCAAGAACTTTGTGGCATCTTTGTGTACATAGACCAAAAGCTTATATAAGAATACCTATACTTATTATCTGTATAATAAACTGCACATAAAATGAGAGTTTTTATGCCCTTTGGTGATGCTGGGTACCAGTCATTGGCTGAAGCAAACAGGGAATGCAGCAGAGAGCCATGGAAAGAGTAAGAAAAAGGAGAGTAATCTTGCCCAGAAAAGGTCAAGTGGGAAAGTAAAAGAACTTCTGAATGTTCCTGCTTTGAAAGATGGAGCAAATAAATCGCCTCTTGTTTGTTTCCTTCTATGGTCTGGTTCATGGTCTGTGCAAATAAACAAGACCACATCAATGAAATACACAGTGCTAAATAGGTGTTTTCTCCAAAGGAAGAAGAGTGAATTTTTACTGTTTTGTCTATCAAACAGTAATGATATTTTTCTCAGTGTGGAATAGAATTCATGTAGTTTATTTTTTTAATGCAACTGTTATGTCAAAAGCTTCTGCTCTTAGAAGAAATATTCACCACTGAGAATATATGGGGCTTTGGTGTTTATAAAATCTAAAGTAGCAGTTTCTCTAGAAAAAAAAAAAAAAAGAGAGAATATTTCCTAACTGCAGAGAGAAAAGTATGAAGGCAGTTGGAAAGCTGTATGTCGGACATGAATGCTGCTGTAATCCAAATGCAGAGATGGCCATGGCTGTGCAGCTGTACAGCTATTTCTATTTCAAGCAACACTTGAATGCATGTGTAAGGCAATTGCAGAGACAGGGGAGAAGAGGAGCTATAGACTCCTCAGGTGTATCCGGAGTTGTAAGCCCTAAGAGCATGTTCAGCACTCATCCATAACAGGTTATGGACTTCATCTTTTAGGACAGACAAGAAGATGGCCTGGAAATAACCAAGAAGCCTCAAAATATTAGGGAGTGAGGGATAATCTGAGCCAACAAAATAAACCATAAGAATGACTTCCTAGTCCTGGATCAAGAAAGAAACACAAACTATTGTGTACTCCTGTGAATGCCATCTGGCACTGATAACCTTGTATTAGCATTGAGCACACTTGCTTTGGGATTGATGGCCACTTTAGCTGTGGAAGCTGAGAAATCAGTGCTTGCTGTAGAACAATCCAAGCCGAGGTTACGTTTGGACTCTTAGCTCTAGCTAAGCTGCATGCTGCTAGGCCTACTCCGCTTGCAGAAGCCAGTTTACATGAATTATTTACAATCATCAGCAGATTTTCTCTCTTCACTCTCTTTTCTTAACTAGCTTTAGAGTAGCTCAGATATGCCTACACAAGCTAGAAGCACAGTTGTGTATATGTGGGAAATATATCCCAGGTCAAAAGCTATTTCTTTTCATGTTGCTGGAACAATTCCACTATCCATTTTACATGGGATGGATTGAACACTGATTCTTGGCTCTCCAATGACAGTGCTGAGTGCCAGGGCTCAGAGGAGATCCATAGGCTTTGATTGCCCTGACCACCTCACCTGTAACCTCCACTCTCTGCCAGTGGTCTTGGGACTTCTCAGGTCTTTGACACTAGGTTGTGTGTGACGATACTATTAAAATATTGGTTTTAAAGAACTGATATAAATTATTCCTGGCCATGTTTATCAGTATCTCAGTTTCATCATTGCAAATGCTGTATTATGAAAGTACCAAGAAGAATGATTGTTTTGGGAATTATGCATCTCGGACTACTTCTTACCATGTGAGACAGTATATTTTCCCCTCAATATTTTCCCAGTTGTCCTGGTTCTGGCTAGGATAGAGTTCATTTTCACCTGAGCTGGGAGAGGAACTGGAGCTGGTGGCACCTGTGGCTGAGACAGTTTAGTAATTAGCCAACAGCTGGGATAGCTTACCCAAATTAGCCCAAGGGTTATTCCATCCCATGTGACATCATGTTCAGTGTATAAGTGAGGAGGGTGCTGAGAGCAGCCTTCTGCTACTCAGGAGGGAGGTAGGCATCAGCATCCACTGTGAGCTCTTGTACTGTAAGTTATGTGCTTAAGTATTTTCTGTTATTAGTTTTTCTGTTTGCTTGTTTTCCATCTTTGTTTTCTTTTATTCTGTTGTTCTCTTAATTTTTTTTTTTAATCTCAACTCAGGAGTTTTGCCTTCTTTTCTTTACCAGTTTTCCTCCCCATCCCGCTGCAGTGGTGAGGGGAGAGTGAGCAATTGTGTGGTAATTTAGTTACTGAGTAGGGCTAAACCATGCCACTAGTATTTTTTAATTATGGCATAACAAAAATTATTCTGAGCTACCTAAATATTTACTTAGTATTTAAGAAAGCATTAGAATAGTTCATGAACACGAAAAGAAAACTGTCAAGCTATCAAAATGTTTGGTGTGTAAAAAAAAGAAAAAAAAAAAAAAAACCAGGATCTATCCTTTGCTAACATAATTGCTATATTTCCTCTGTGATTTAATGCTGACATATACAGAGAAAGCAATAGATTCTAATCTTCTACTTGCTTTTAAAAAAAAAAAATTCCTTTGTTTTGTGAGTTCATTCTTTGATATATAGCATGAAACATCAATAACAAAGTAAGGGAAAACTAATAAATTTATAGCATTTTTTGTTTAAATGTCATTTGTCAACTAAAGAATCAGAAAGCACTTTAAAAAAAAAAAAGTATTAAGTGTCTACTGCATACACACTGAAGTTGATGAGAGTGTTTTCCAGGCTTAAAGAATTAACTCTGTTAGCAACCCACTGGAATACAACAGGGTTGGGAAAAGTTAAAAGTAGAAGAGATAACGTAAGAAGTTATAGATACTGAATTAATAATACTAGGAACAGAACTGAAAAATATTTTCAGTCTTAAGTCATGTACCTCAGACACATGTTGCCAATCACTAATAGCAATCATCTTAAGACTTATAGGTACTATGCAGAAATCAGTAAGTACTTCTGGTGTTGGAAGAGTATTGAGAGTACTAAATGCAGCGGGACAGAACACAGTTACCTTACGAGTCTTCTGTTTGTCCCTTCATGTATGTATTCATGTGTGTAAGAGTGAGCAAGAAAGCAAAATAAAGAGAAGGATACAAGGAGAATAGCAATGACTCCACCTCTTTCACTAAATGAAACTCATCTTTTTTTTATTGATCAACTTGAAAAAGAAAAGTCATTGTTCCTCTTGGAGAAACTACATATGATAATTTAAAACAGTATGCTTCAAAATATCTGTGAAACATTAAGAACAGCCTGAAAAAGAAAGCTTTCTGCTCAGTATCCTGTCAGTTATCAGATCCAGTGGTCAAATAAGTTTAAAATCATGGCCTTCAGAAACATTCTATTTGATTTACAGTAATTTCGTTCTCTTTTCGACTTGTTAAAAAACAATAATGTATTGATGTAGTTCAACATCCCACGGCTCAAAACAGTTCCAGGCACTCTATGAAAGAGTCCTAATCTATAAAATATTATCTCCTTTCTACAAATCATTACATCCATGAGTAATTTTATGTACATAGAGTTATTCCAGCAGTTTGCTGGGGCTGTTCACACCTCCCGTAATTGTTTGCAGAGTATGTACGTTAAAGGCACACAGGTCTTTTTACCTATCACTGTAAGGCAAATGCTTAAGTCTGAATCTTGCATCAAATTAACAGGTTAACAGTAGCAGAAGACTGTAAACAAAGTGTTTCAAATTCATCTGTAGTTTTCATAAAGGTACTGTGACTTTTAAAAATCAAAGCCATGACACTGGTTACAGGGCACCACAGATTTTGTGCAGCAAGTAGAAATCTGCACTGAAGAGGAAGAACACAGAAACATACCTTGAAGTTACCAAGATTTGTTGAATGGTATGTGTGATATTTGACATTAACTGCATGTAATACCTTTAGAAATCAATTGTGTAGTACCAGGGCTATGAAGAGCAAGGAGGACAGCTGGAAGTAGCATACAGGAGTTGTTTAGAAAGGGAAGAGAGGGTTATTTAGTCATATACCCAGCTGCAAGAGGCAGTTCCCCAAGTCATGGCTGTAAGCTCTCTGGAGGGTAGATAGCTGATGCAGCGATGCTGAACTATGGCAGCGACTGGGAGTGATAGATGCTGGAGCTCTTAGCACCACTGAAAGGTAATTAGGGGAATTGGTAGGGCTGGAGGGAAGAAAGCTGAAATCTATTGTGAGCATAAAGATGATGAAAACCTGGTGTTGGAAGGAATAAAGGACTTCTATCTCCTGTAAGTAAGGAGGGAATTGAAAGCTCTCTGATGAAGGTAAGATCCTAGTGTCAGAGGATGGGGGATAACTTGACGGATGACAATTTGCTGCCTTGTAGAGAGCCTGCTGTTTGCAAATGAGGAGTTTTCAACATGGGAGCAATATAGAGACAAATATATCATTTGGTGTCTGGAAAGGTGGATGTTACAGAGAATCATCGAAAAATATTGGCAAAAAATGCAGTGTAAGGCTGAATGCTGTGATCTTTTAAGATGACCCAGAACTCAGTCTAAGTTAACTACAACTGTTCAGTGTTAGCTGTGGTAATAACAAAAAAAAGAAACCAAGACAATATACCTTGGAGTGACTTAGTCAACTTTTTCTGGACATTTCATGCCCAGTATGTCTGTCACTACTAAAGTCTGCATTAAGCAAAAATCTCCTTTGGATTTTAGGTCCTTGCATGCTAATATATAGAGCCTCAAGTGGACGGGAATCTCCATGCAGATTGGAGTATCAAACACTGAAAGAAAATGCAGAACCCGCGAACAGCTGTGCTTGGCAAACAAAAGGTTCCTTCTCATCCAGTATGGTGCCTCTCACGAGCGGAGATAGGAACAGAGTTGCTGGCTGCATAGGAGAGCCTAGAGATAACTGGTTGCTATTGCAGGGTTAAATCAAGTTGCTTTCAACCCTAGATTAGAAAGGAAAATCTTTATAACCGTGGCCAGGCTTTACTGTTACATATGTGCATTTTCTTCATTCACATAAAAAAAAGTGTACTTAAAGGACTTCACTTACACTTCACAAGGCCACATGTTTCTTACCTGGGCATTCATTGTCTGACTGATAATTATAATGACTGTTCCTCGTACTTGGAGTATTTTAGGGAGTGGGCTGTAGGTAAAGTACCTTATACTCCATAAGTTTTTATATCCTATTAATTTCATTGAGAGTTTGGCAAGTAATTGGAAGGTACGTGCCTGAAAACCTTAGATAAGGTAGGCTTTTGTCTCTGCAAGCAGATGCTATGCTGCTGATAGCACTGCAACAGAGTGAAGCTACAGTGTGGGTAATTTGTACATAAATGAGGAATTGGACCTTAGAAAATTCAAGCTTTTTTTCTTGGGTGCTCTGCAAAGTACTCTGCAACTTAGTCAAGTCAAGCTCACCAGGCCCCAGTTCTTCACTAACCACTTTCAGTTACCAACATCTGTCTCTTTTCAAGACACAAGGGTAATATTTTTAAGATGTTTACAGAAATATAGGACCAGAGAATTACAAAATAATGGAGAGGTGAAAAACAGATGCAGAAAGCACTGTATTTTATACACTTTTCAACTGATTTCTATACAGTGTACATATACATTATTCTTAGCTAGGTAGGGAAACAAAATATTTTCTTGGGATAATGTACAGTAAAGCAGTAAAGATCTATTTTCAGGACTATCTGAATGTCTTTGTCTCTTTTAGTAATACAAATCTCTCTATATTGTATTCTAGTATTCCACAAGTCCAGACTGAAAAGAAATGTCTCTGGAATTTTCTTTTTGTCTGTTATTTCTGGCTGCAGATATCAAGGAGAAGTGTATTTTAAGGGAGAGTTTGGTTCTTTGGGGGTGATTAAATGTGTAAGTCTGCCAAAACACACTTGATCTAAACCATAATCCCCCAGGAAGCCTGTGAGACTTTGACTTTTATTACTGAAGTGAATCTACAGCTAAAATGGTTTCCTTGCTTCTTACATATTATTTTCTCACATTTACACTGGAGAGTAGAACCTGATTTCACAATAAAATTTACTTAGCGTGCAAAATTCCAGATGTGGAATTAACAAAGATGCTCAAACAGAATTTAATGGTGATGATGAGTAACGGATAAAAAATCAGCTCCTTCTAAACCTGGAATAGCTCAATGAGGCCATTGAATTATAGGTGTTCACTAATTTCAGAAATGTCAGTAATTGTAAATTAAACAGGGATCAAGGAGGAGTTTGTTTAGGGAAAATATGCCTTTCTAAATATTCACCACCAAGAAAAATAGCATTTTTAAAAGTAATTTAAATAGCAAGTTTTAAAAATGCAATACATGAGCTTTTTGCGAAAGAATTACCTTAGTGTTTCTTTTCTAAAGAATATACGGTCTGTATGATTGATGTAGTGGATACACTGTGTGAGCTGTGATCCCAGCGGCTGATTCTCACAGCAAGGCGCAGATGGGTTAGTACGGATTTGTAGTGAGGTACGTACAGCGTTATGGATTCTGTCCAGGGCAGAACAGAATAAACCTGAAGAATTTTTACTGTATCTTATTGCCAGCTAACACAAACTTCTGATAGTTGATTTGAATATTCAGAAAGAAGATAGTGCACAATGAAACAAACCCTGAGGAAAAGATCTTTCCCTTACATTCCCCAGGTTCAGCTTAAGTCACATGCCTCTCCTCCCTACTTCTTAGGCTCAGCTTCCTTTGTTTTTTTGCTGCCTATTAGACCTAGTCCACCCCAATTCCTTTGGGGAGGCAACGGGTGGTGGAGGTGGCTGGGGTCAGCACAGAACAGCTTCTGTCTGCAGCTCCTCAGGTCACCCACAGCTGCAGTCCCTCAGGGGTGTCCCTGCCCCAGTGTGGGTCACCCACTGTTGAGCTTTTGGAGCTCGATGAATTCCTTACACCCATATTGGAGCCATTAGGAACTGGTTGTGATGGGCCCTGGGGGCAGTTCATGCCCTTCTCCCACACCGAGCACCGCACCGCTGCAGCTCCTGCTACTTAAACCAGTTCAGGCTCAATACGCTCCTTCTCTGACAGGAACTGACAACTTTTTCATAGTGGTGTTGTTTTTTTTTTTACAGCCATCTGTTAGAATTTCAGAAAACTTAATTAAGAAATTAAATCCCCACTATGAAATGTCACAGGGTAGCTAAACAGCAGCATATAAAAACATTAAAAAGGGATAATGCCATGTCCTAAAAGCTGACTCTGTTGTACCTGAGACAGGAGGGTCAGTGGCTCTGAACTGGTGTGAGCACTCTTCACACAACATGTAGATATATCAGCAAAAAGTTTCAGTGACTTGCTAATAGTGAGATTCTCTTTCCATCAGTGCTTGGAAAGGGATTTTGGATGGGTGTGCAGTGGGAGACCCCACCTCTTGGGGTGGTACTGACAGTAAGAGAATCTGTTGCTAGAGATCTCTTGGGGTGTGGTGGGGTTTTTTGGGGTTTTTTTTTTTGAGAGTGAGAATGGCGGAAGTCACAGATGTGGCTCAGATGGCAATGTTTACTCCAAAGATTTGGTTCCCTTTACTTCTTCATTTCTTTGCCAAAACTGCTACTTGGGCAGCACTGTCAATTACAAAAGTAACTTCGGACATAAAACCTGAAATCCTAATCAAGACAGGGTATTTATATCACTGTAGTTAGTTTAGGTAGATGAGAGGATATGTGGGGACAAAGCTGATTTTGATTAGTTAACAAGTTTGCTACATCTGTGAATATATGTGAGATTTTTTTGACAATTAAGATACAATCATTATTGCGCTTGGTTGAACATAGCAGCTTTTATCTTCTAAGGGCTGCATTTTTTTTTTTTTATACTGGGGATAAAAATCTGTCACCTAACTCTCATTTAGAGTTCAGTCTGTTAATTACTTATAAAGAGCTCGAAAATGTTAGGATCAAGGTCAGTATGTGCAAGGCAACAGCTTGCTGAAATGGCTCTTTTAAAAGCCAGAGGTTAAACATATATAACCAGTATTTTTCTTCTATGAAATTACAAGCACATTTCTCCTATTAACGAGAAATGCAATCTTTCAGAACTTGAATTTTACCAACTGAGTGTATAGGGCTTCCCCCCGCCCACCTCATCCAGTTGTTATCCTACTTTTAGATATTTTTGTCTTCATTTTGCACCATGTGACAATGAATAAACACCCTTACTTGGTTACAGATCATCAAAAGAAATGCTAATGCTTTTGCATTCAGAGTTATTCTTCAATGAAATCCTTTGATCTGTAAAATTAAACATGTTCCCTCACTACCTGCGTAAAACTCTAATGGCCCTAAGTTTTTCTAAATTACACTGATTTCTACAGTGACATTTTGATTATGAAACTTTTTCTGAAGAGAATTCTTGAACTAAGATGACATGTTTTCAAAGACAGTTTGCCCTCAGTGCTTTGCAGACAGCTGAGATACAGGACTCAGGTGTACACAGCTGTATTACAGCTTAGCAGATGACAAGGATGGCAAGATAAATTCTTTGACCTTGACTCACAGTAGAAGAGATTTAGGCTGAGGTATTTTACCTCTAATTTGTAATGGGTTAAAATATTTCTGCTCAGTTGTACTCAGTAACTCATTAAAACACAGTAAAATACCCACAACTCTAAGCCCTCCCTGACTTGCTGCTTGGAGCATCTCTGTCCAGGTGCTCATGTTTATAGGATAATGATCAAGCCAGTGTAGTCACAGACTTAATCTTATGTGGCTGTGTGGGAATGAAGGTGCTCAGTTTATAAATATAATTTTATATTAGTAAGTATTGGAGGCCAAAAGAAGAGCTCATGCCAGCTAACATTACGACTTTCTTAAAGCAGCACATGCCATGTACAGGAAACCAGTGCAGGTTTGTGTGTAAACAGATAGCAGAAACACAGGAGTTCCATAAGGAAACCTCTTAAGGTCAGCAGTAAGAAGATAATTCAAACATTGATTTCTGAAAAGAACAAAAATACAAATAAATCCTAGGAATGCCTCATTAGGACCAGGTAACATTAGCTATGTTACATATGCATAACTGAAGCACAAAAAAGTTTGTATGACTTCCTAAGGCTACGTAATGGGTGGAAGCAGTGGGCATAGAAAACGTGCCCATTAGGCCACAATTGATGTAACTTTGAGTAGCTCTGACATCCCAGAGATGCCCAGGCACTTAGAGGTTTCTCTGTGGCCTAGCTGGAGCTGTAGCAATAGCCTTTGCATGTTTTTATGTGACTGCATGACTCGTGTTTGTTCAATATGCTGTTAAACTTGTGTTTCTGCTGTGCCTGACCTTGTGTGTTATTTACTGCAAGTATTTCAAGTACTTTCCTGTGAACAGAATTATTAAGCAATAGGCTTTTGCATGAGGTTTATACTTAGACCATCTGAGAACTTCATAAATATTAATCTTCCACTGTTATTTTCCTCTATTCTTCTTTAATAAGGCGGCAATATGATCCCTGCTTCACATATGGAACAGAAGTTCAGAACATCTCAGATTAAAAAAAAAAAAAACCAAAAAAAAAAAAAACCAAAACACAGCCATGATGCAAGGAGACCAGGATTTTGGATCTCATGCTCTTTGGTGCAAGCTCTGATGGACACTGACTGCCAGCAGCTGTGAGGGGTCAGGGCCAGGCTGGAGGAGCACAGGTAGTTGAGGGGGTACTTAGAGCAACCAGTGCCCAGCTTGGGTGCATGTGCAGCTTTTCACATGCAGTCTGGGAGGGTTGTTAGGAGTTTGTGGTGATCAAATGGGTTTGAAGTAATGGAGAGGGGTGGTTTTTTTTTTTTTTTTCTTTTCTCTTCCCTACTCCTCTTCGTAGAGTTCTATCCTATTCAGGTGTGCTTCCTGGAGTTTGAGGGAAAGACTTCTGATTATCATAGAATCATAGAATGGTTAGGGTTGGAAGGGACCTTCAAAGGTCATCTAGTCCAACCCCCCTGCAAGGAGCAGGGACATCTCCAACCAGATCAGGTTGCTCAGAGCCCCATCCAACCTGGCCTTGAACATTTCCAGGGATGGGGCATCCACCACCTCTCTGGGCAACCTGTTCCAGTGTACTACAACCCTCATTGTGAAAAACTTTTTCCTAATATCCAATCTAAATCTACCTCCCTCCATTTTAAAACCGTTACCCCTTGTCCTGTCACAACAGGGCCTACTGAACAGTCTCTCCCCATCTTTCTTGTAGGCCCCCTTATAGCGGTACTGGAAGACTGCTACAAAGTCTCCCCAGAGCCTCCTCTTCTCCAGGCTGAACAGCCCCAACTCTCTCAGCCTGTCCTCACAGGAGAGGTGCTCCAGCCCTCTTATCATCTTTGTGGCCCTCCTCTGGACCTTCTTCAACAGCTCCATGTCTCCAACAGCTCCTATGTTGGGGGCTCCAGAGGTGGATGCAGTACTCCAGGTGGCGTCTGTCGTAGTTCAGCCCGGATCGGGACCAGACTACGCAGTCTCTCTCTCACTCCCCCCACCCTCCGAGAGAACAGGGGGAGATAATAGAAGAAAAACGGCTTGAGGTTTGAGATAAGGACAGGGAGAAATCCTTAAAGTTACCGTCATGGGCAAAAACAGACTCGACTTGGGGAAAACTATTCATTTATTTCTAAAACTAGCAGGATAATGAGACAGAGAACAAGATAAAAACCTCCTCCCCACCCCTCCCTCTTCCCGAGCTTAACATTATCTCTACTACCTTCCCCCCACCAAGCGGCACAGGGGTGGAAGAGGGAATGGGTGTCGCAGTCAGTTCATTACGCGATGTTGTACGCCGCTGCTTCATAGTCGGGGGAAGAACTCCTCACATTCCTCCCCTGCTCCAGTGTGGGGTCCCACCCATACGCCACAGTCCTTCATGAAACTGCTCCGGCATGGGTCATCTCTTCCACGGAGTGCAGTCTCTCCAGAACGGCTGCCCCAGCACAGGCTCTCCACGGGCCACAGCCGCCTTCAGGCATCCACCTCCCCCGGTGTGGGGTCCTTCATAGTCTCCAAGTGGATCTCTGCTCCTCCGTGGACCTCCATGGGCTGCAGGGGGACAACCTGCTCCACCATGGTCATCACCACAGGCTGCAGGGGAATCTTGGCCAGGAGCCGCATTACTCCTCCCTCTCCTTCTGAACTGACCTTGGTGTTTGCAGCTGTTTCAATCAAAAGAAAAGTTCGTTCTTCACAACAGGCTGGCAGACGCCTCTCAGGATCTTTTCACATCAT
>JAAGAY010017254.1:0-11583 GCA_011801015.1 Ardeotis arabs | reverse complement strand
ATGACCGTTGCATGGCCAGTAAATGGTCGTTGCATGGCCACTGCATGACCATCTCATGGCCACTATATGACCATTGCATGGCAACTTCATGACTACTGAATGGCCAGTAAGTGACCATCACATGGCTGCTGTGTGACCATCGCGCGGCCAGTAAATGACCATCACATGGTCACTGCATGGTCAAGTGTCACCCCGCTGACGGGGTCGCAGCGGCAGGGTGCTGCAGCACCCCGACCCAGCCCCCTCCACCCCAGTCTTGGCCATCCTGCCCCCCAGCTCCCATTTTGCCCCCTTGTTCCCCCCAAAGTCCGATGTGTCCTGCCCTGCTGCTCTCACGGTGGCCCGGCACATCAGCTGTGGGGCTCAGAGTGCTTCCCCACTTTGGTGGAACAAGCAGGTCTGTGCTCACCCCAGAAGGTTTTGTCCCTCCACCGGTCGACACGACGCGTGCACACTGCCAGCGCTTCCCAGCACAGGGGTTCCTCACGGAGATGGATCTGGAAAAACTGCAAAACTTCTCCAGCTCCTGGTTAATTTGGGGTGTACAGGATGGCGTGGGCATGAGGGAGCCACGGCTGTGTCCCCCCCGGCAGCGTTTGGGTGGTGGGGTCTGCTTCGTTTCTATTCTGCGCGCGCAGCCTGTAATTTTGGTCTATTGAAGTCGTAATTCACTACTGTGAAAATAAACATTTGTGTTAGCTCGCTTTATTCGGCGGGCCACGGCTGAATGTTAATAATTCCCTGCCACCCTGCTCGCACGTGGCCTTGGCCGCCGGGACAAAGCCCCAGCAGCCGTGGCCGTGCCCGTGGCCACCTCCTCAGTGGGGTCTCACCATCCTTTGCACGCCATCCCCAGGGATCCCCGCATCCCGAGGGAGAGGAGATGGGGAGAGAAGCGCAGCTGAGCGTAGAGCTGGGGGTACCGAGGGAGGCACCACGAGATAAACGGAATCTCGAGGCGATATTTTGAGTGAGGTGGATGGAGCCCAGCACCCGCTCCGGACCCTTCCCTGCCCACTCCTGTCCCTGTTTCTGTTTGCTCGCGCTGTTTCGATCGGACGCCCCAGCACCCATCCTGTGCCATAGCCCAGCTGGGGCGTATGGGAGGATGCCTGGGCCGCCCCTCTGCCTGTCCCCATCCCTGTCCCATTCCTGTCCCATTCCCATCCCTGTCCCCATCTCTGTCCCTGTCCCCATCCCTGTCCCCATGGCTGTCCCCCTCCCTGTCCCTATCCCCATCCCTGTCCCATCCCCATCCATCCCTGTCCCTGTGGCTGTCCCCATCTCTATCCCTGTCCCATCCCTGTCCTCACCCCTGTCCCCATCCCCATGGCGGTCCTCATCGCTGTCCCATCCCTGTCCCATCCCCATCGCTGTCCCCATCCCTGTCTCATCCCCATCCCTGCCCCCATTAGCTGTCCCTATCCCTATCCCTATGGTTGTCCCCATCCCTGTCCCATCCCTGACCCATCCTTGTCCCTGTCCCTGACCCCATCCCTGTCCCCGACCCCATCCCTGTCCCCTCCCCGTCCTTGCTCAGCTTCAAGCCGGGACAGGGCTGACCCCAGGGCTCCCCCGTTTCTCCCCGCTGGCTGCGGGGTCTGGTGCTTCCCCTCCAGTTCGCATCTCCCCAGCCTTTATCTCGCTCCCAGCCCGCATCGCTGCAATTACCGACACTTTAAAACACAAGGAGCTGGCTGTTAGCGTGATGGATGACAGAACCTTTCTGTCTGGTTTAAATCATCCCAGAGCCAGCAAACTTCCCCGCCTTAACCCCTTCATGCCCCCTACCCACCCACCCACAGCCCGGGCTGGCGGCTGCCATGCGCCCCACGGCCACGAGCCCGCTGCACACGTGGGTCCCACGGACAGGGATGGAGCGGGGAATCTGGCATCTCCGGGGTCAGCGCTGGTGGGGGAAACCTCCCCCATCCCTGGGGATGGGGCGCAGTGGGGCAGGCGATGGCACCGGCCCCGCTTGGGCAAAGCCAGCGGCGTCACCACGTGGCGGTGGGAAAGCGACGGCCGGGCTGGGAGATAAGCACCTGCTGGGGCCCGATAGCCTCCCTGGATCCGTCCCAGCCCAGGGCCCGGCAAATCTGGAGCCGGGGCAGGATGGGGCCCCGCCAGGTTCCCACCCAGCAGAGAGAGTGGAAACTCCTGTAATGACTCGGCGTCGGTCACGCCGGCGCGTGATTGATGGCGCAGCGTGCAACGGCCCCGGCGCGGGGATGAGCCACATGTGGTATGGCAACGCGCAACCCCCTTGTTTTGAGGAGCCAGCATTGCCTGCCACTGCTGCCTGTCCTCCTCCCTCCCGCCGTCGCTGCGCCCGCAGGTGTCTCCATCCCGCGGGAGAGTGTTGGTACCAGCACCCATCACTTTGTTCGTGGGTGCTTCTCGAGGGAGCTGCCGAGGTCCTGCCCCAGGCAAAGGGGTCTCCGAGGCACAGCCTGGGGGTGACGGGGGGCCACCGTGGCCTGGCATGGCATGTGCCAGCCGATAAGGTGCTCACTGAGGGCGGGTGAGGGCAATTGGCACCAACCCCGGCAGGAAACGGTCACCGCCGCGCGCCATCCGGGCCCCGTATCGCCCGTGCGCATGGCCCCCTGCCCGCTATCGGGGCCGCACAGGCAGGCTGGGGGGCAGCACGGCGGGTGCTGCTGGGGCAGCCCCGTGCCCCGCTCGTGCCTGCGCAGCTGCCGCGGTGTCATGGTCGCTTTTCACACCCATGGATGCCTGACCGTCCGTCCTGACCCTTTGTGGCTCTCGCCCAGCCCCTCACCCTGCATCCCGCCGGCACCACGTTGTCCCCGCAACCCGGGCCCTCGCTTGGCCCCACGCCTTCCCAACTGATTGCTATTCAGGCGGCGTTCCCCCTTCGCAAGCCCCAGGCTTTTTAAAAAAGCCCACGGTTTTGGTTTATCACACCTTCCCCCTCGCCGCGCTGGTGAGTCATCCCCACGCTGGCACGCTGTGCAGCCGGGAGCCGCGGCAGACCCGCCTGCGTGTGCCCGCAGCCCCTCAGCCACGCCGTGCTGGGAGTCCTGCCGCTGCCCGGCTCTCCCAGGAGGCTTGACTGGAGGTGAATGCACCGAGCTGTGCCGGTGCTCAGCCCCTGGCGTGCCACAGATTTCCTGTGCCACCCCCAGCGTCTGTCTGTCTGTCTGGGTTTCTCAGTCTCTGTCCATTCCCTCCATCCCCGCGTGCCTCTGCATGATCCCGGCTGGATGTGGCCATGCCAGCCGTGCCGCGGTGCCGAGCAGAGCCGGGCGACGGCGGCGGGGCTGGGTGCTGGCAAAGCAGCCACAGCCATGTGAAGCCCAACGCATCCGGTTGAGCATCCCTGCAGGGATGCCGTGCTCAGGACAGGGACATGACGGGCTGGGAAGGTTCCCATCGCCCTGGCTGCACGCACGGATACAGCAGTCTGAATCTCAGCACCGAAATCCAGCCCGGAATGAGTGCTGGGAGTTGGGCTACAGCCCCCGGAGCTCTTCCCTTGGCATTTTTTCCTGCAGCAGCAGTCCCGGCTGGCGCTGCATTTCCCTGCGCGTGAATCCATTGGGGATTGCGCGGGGGAGATAAGGGGCTGGTGGCGAGCCAGCGGCGGGGGAAGGCGGCTCGCCTGCTCGCCGGCTATCGCCCGCCGCAGCTGCATCCGCCGCGGTGACATCTGCTCGGCAGGAAGTGCCACTTGCCAGCCTTTCTGCAGAAAGGGGGTTCGTTCGCGCCCGGCTTCCCTCCTCGCCCGCTCGCAGGGGTCCCTGACCTCGAGCCCACCTGCCCTGCAGCCACCCCAGCCCCTCGCTTCCTCGGCCAAGCAGCCCCCAGGCTGTCGCCGCTGGGAAGCGGACCCAGGGGCTTTGTGGCTTTCCCACAGCTTCCATAAAGAAAAGAAAAAAAAATGCATCTTCTATTAAAAGAAAAACAAAAAAATCCTGTTTTCCTAGCCGACAGATTCGTTCCTGCTTTGTGGCATTCGAAGGGAAACCAGCCCCTGCTGCTTATCATCCCAGCTCGCCCTGCGCTGCAGGCTCAAAAAAATCACCGGCTTGGCTCAAACACCGGGAGACTTTGGGATATGACACCATTCCTCCATGTGCTTCAAGGTTTCGGGGCTGCTGGGGGCCAAGTTTCCAGCTTCTCTTTGCCACGCAGAGTCTGGAAAGTGTTTTACCTGCGAAGCGGGGGCGGCCACGTGCCGCCCTGCCTCCGGGAGCTGGCGATTCGAGGCGCACAGAGATGCTGCCGGCACCCTGGTCCAGCCAGCCTCCCCCTTGGCCAGCGGGAATTCTCTGGGAAATGCTGAGCGAAATCCCCCGAGCTGCCCTGGCCAGCTCAGCATGCCGGGAGAGCCACGCAGCCCGCCGCGGTGCGGAGGGTCCCCCTCTCCACGGCACCGCTGCCCTTCACCGGGCTGGGTGAGAGGAACAGCGGCACTGAGCCTCCGCGAAAGCCACGTCCTCGGTGCCTGGCCCCTAACTCCACCCCGGGGCAGGCGAGACCTCCACGCAAGGCCAAGATTTGGGGAGATGAGAGCATCTCTCAGCCCCGTCGTGGCACCGCGGCCACCCTCCCTGCCCGGCGGGGCTGACAGCGGGTTCACACGCCCCTTTGTATCCTCAAACTGTGGTACCCGGCTGCTTTCTTGCCCTCCCCATCCCATCATTTAATTTAATTAGCTTGCATTGCACTTCCAACACCTCACATCCCTGCAAAAATCCATGGGAGCTAGCGGGAGGCGATGCGGTGGGGAGCCGTGGCCTCGCCATGGGGAGCTCTGGGATTCGTTACGAGGCGCAGATGCGGCGGGGGACGTTGCGGCCGTCTCTGGCCACCTGCATCGTTTCCAAGTTCCCAGGCTAAAAGCAGGGCTTTGTTATCATGAGCGAAAAATGTGCCACCTCTGTTGTATTTCATTTCCCTTTCTCCACCTCTTCCCTGCCCGCTGCGCATCCGAGATAACAGCTCTCTGCGCCGAAGCCGGAGCGTGGGGCGGGCAACGGCCTCACCAGCCCTATCGCTGCCTCGCTGGCCGCAAGGAAATCAGGAAGTTTGCAGAGATATTTGGCCGGCGAAATAAACATTTCTCCTGCCAAGAGCCTAACCGGCAGCTCAGCGAGCCCGCGGCAATCTGCCTGGCTCCCCTCAAGCAGCTTTCCGGTCAACGGTGCCCACTGAGCCACCGCAGCGGGTCCCCAGCACCATATCGGAGGGTGCCCCTCTCCCGGGATGCGCCAATCGTTGCTGCGGGCAGCGGGTCTGGGGACAGGGATCCCAGCACAACTCCCACCTGCAGCAAACTGGCATGGCAGGATGGGTGCAGCACCCCAAACTCTGCCCTCGAGCCCATCCGTGCTGCGTCCCCGTCCCGCAGGGTGGGTGCCGGGACCGGGCGGTGAGGCTGGAGTGCGGTGCCGGCGGGGAGAGGGGCGTGCGAGGGGAAGCGGGGCAGAGGGCCAGTATTGTTCGGTCAGGGCAGACAAACGCCGGTGACTCAGCCGGCTTTCCTGCCAGCACCCGGCACAGCCCCGGCGGGACCCCCTCCAGGTCCCTCTGGAGCTGCCAAGCCCCTTGGCCAAGGCCAGGCTGTGGGGCACCCCTCACCCTCATCCTGACCTCACGGCACAAACCTGCTGCACAGGATGCGGCCACTGCTGGGGAGCGAGCATGAGAACACACTCCTGAGCCACATGCAAGCCACCAACCCAGGAATGAAGGACAACACCCCATCACCAGAGGCTTTAAACCCTGTAAATAAAACCCAATTGCAGCTGATTACTCGTTATGGAAAGGTTAATTGCAGAGTGGGCTCCAGGTGGGTGCTTGTGCTGGTGAGCCCATGGTGTTGGTGGTGTGGCTTGGCCATGCCCTGGCTCCCTGCTCCCACCAGCCGGTCCCCATGGGGACGCACGGATGGGCACTGGCCTTGTGCCACCCTTGGGGAGCACCTGCCCACCCAAGGCCGTGTTTGACGTTGGGGTGAGTCGCCCGCGCTGTGGCATGGCACACAGCACGGCCACGGCCACCCTCCACCTTCCGCCCGCCGCTGTCTTGGCCTTACCTTGGTCGGTCCTGCCCACTGCCCTGGCCCAGGAGGGGTGGCCGTCTGGCTCGGGGGGTCCCCCGGGCATCCCAGGGGACGAGTGTCGGCACCCCGGTGCCGCCAGCCTCGCAGGGGCCGGCGCAGCCAGGCTGCCACGTGCCGTGCCAGGGAGGGAAACGCTGAGCGCCGGTGGGGCGCGGGGTGTCCTGCCCGCTGGGTGCCTGCCCTGCCGTGAGGGCCGTTCGTGTGATGGCCGGGGCCGGGGTGGCAGCGGGGCCAAGTCCCACGGCGAGGGGGAAGGTGAACAGCTGCCGGGCAGCGATAATGTGGCGGGTGGGGGGAGGCCGGGCAGCTGCGCCCGTGTCCTTCCCCAACAGGAACCATCTGCGACCAAGCCCAGCTCTGCCTTCCCTATCAGCCATTCCGGTCTGACTTTCCAACAACTTCCCCTTCGCACCGGCTTCACTTCCTCAGCGCGAAGGGCCGGTGCGGCGCAGCTCGGCACAGGCGGTGTCGTGCAGCATGGTGTGGCACAACTGCCATGGCGCACCTTGGCACAGGCTGTGCCGTGCAGCACGGCACGGTGTAGCCAGCACGATGCGGCATCGTGTGGTGTGGCTCTCACGGCAAGCCAGCGCGGCACGGACAGCACGATGCAGCCCGGCATGGCACGGCCAGCGTGATGCAATGCAGCGCGGTGCGAGGCGGTGTAGCTGGTGCAACTCGAGGGTAGCTGCCGCACGGCACGACGCAGCCTGGCACAGCGTGGTGCAGCCTGGCACGGCATGGCCGACACAGTGCAGCCAGATGCAGCCAGCGCGCCGCAACGCAGGGGGCTCGCCCCTCTTGCTGCAGCCCTGCAGGCACTGACCCCTTCACCTGGGGACGCAGCCGTGGGGATGAAGATGTCCCCTGGCTGCCGCTGCCCTCCCAAACCGCAGCATCGCATCGGCTCCGGGCACCAGCCGGGCTCCAGGCATCACCCTGGCCTGCTGGACACTCGGGGTGACCCCCTCGGTGGCTGTGTAGCCCCCCATTTCTAGTCCATCCCTGCACCCCAAAACCAGCTCTCCCAATGCTGGGGCCCCGGGCTCCCCGACAGCCGTCGACGAGAGAAACAACTTGTTAGAAAACCGAAAGGCGGCTCCGGGCTGCAGGTGGGAGGGAGGAAACGTGTCCTAAAAATACAGCAGCGCCTGCACCGTCCCCGAAGGTGGCTGAGCAGATGGCGTGTCGCGGTGGCCACCTGCGCTCCCGCAGATGGTACCCGGGGCTCCCCGCTTCGCGCCCCCGGCTGGGGAGGGGGGACAGGGAGGGGACGGTGGGGTGTAAGCGGGACCAAGGGTCCCAGAGCACAGGGGTGTAGGGGTGCTGTGAGGTGAAGTGGGGTGCCAACAGCATCTCTGGTTTGCAGCAGCTCTGGGTGCAGCCCGGGGCCCCGGGGGATGGCGAGTGCTGTCTGGGTGCCGCAGGGGGGCGAGGGGAAGCCCCACGATGCGCCGGGGGGAAAGAGCCATGTGGCTACAAACCACAGCCCCAGCCCAGCTGTGCTCGAGGGGAGACCCCACCACTGCACCCCCAGGATGCCCGCACCCGCATCCTGCATCCCGGCCATGCTGGGGGGGTCCCAGCTCCATCCCACCGACCCGGCACGAGGCTGTGGGCTCCCAGCTGCCTGTCTCACTGGGCGGGAGGGTTTCCATTCTTCTTTCGGGCTCTCGCCTCTTCCCCTTTTATTTCTGGCAAGGCCCAGGTGGGCTTGGCGTCGTTGGCCCCGAGTTTTGCCAAGCGCACAGGGGGTGAAATGACAGTGGCCGCTCGTGGGGGGTGTCCCGGGGCAGCAAGTCAAAACCAGAGGGTTTCAGAGCTGAGCAGAAAAATCCCACCCAGGAGCCGCCCCGTGTCCCCTGTGTCACCTGCAGTGTGAGGGTTTTCTCTGCAGGCGGGCGAGCACCTGCCCGGGGCAGCTGTGAGTGCTGGGCACCAGCGACACCAGGCTGCGGGGGGACGGGGAATGCCCCAGTGCGGGGGGAACCCCTGGGGGTGCAGGGTCTGCCCTGGCATGGGGGTACCCCTGAGGATGGGGGTCTGGCCTGGCATCGGGGGGACCTCTGGGGTCTGCCCAGGCATGGGGGGTACCCCTGAGGATGGGGCGTCTGCCCTGGTGTGAGGGGAATCTCTGGGGTCTTGGGGTCTGTCCCAGTGTGGGGGGAACCCTGAGGATGTGACATCTGCCCCAGCATGGGGGGAACCCCTGGGGGCTCAGAGTCTGCCCTGGCATGGGGAGGTAGCCCTGAAGATGGGGGTCTGCTCTAGTGTGAGGGGAATCTCTGGGGTCCCAGGGTCTGTCCCAGCACGGGGGGAACCCCTGAGGATGGGGAGGTCTGCCTTGGCATGAGGGGAACCCCTGTGGTCCCAGGGTCTGCCCTGGCATGAGGGGAACCTCTGGGCTCTGCCCTGGCATAGGGGAACCCCTGGGGGTGTGGGGTCTGCCCTGACACAGGTGACCCCCCCTGCCCACCCCCCGGGGACCCTGCCGGCGCTCCCAGCCAGTTTCCCTCTGAGTCAGAGCCACACGTTGGCTGCCGAGCAGAAACTTCCCCCCCCTCTCTGGTAAAGCAGAAGCGGGGACAGGCTCCCACCGCCCCCGCACCCCGAGCCAGAGGGTGGCAGGAAGGCAGAAACCCCCGGGGGACACTTGCCACCCACCTTCGCACCTCCTGGGGCCGCACCAGCCCCGCACGTGGCACGACGCAGCATGCTTCCCTTGCCGCGTGGGAATGCCCCGCATGCCGCCTGTGCCCCCCTGCCCCGCTGCCTTCCACTTTCCGTTTGTGAGCGACGCGGCGGCGGGGAAACCGGAGGCAACAGGAAGCCAGAACCCGTGAGCAAAACACCACCGGCAGCTGCCGCAACCCAAAAGCGGGCGCTGCTTTTTGGGTTGGGGTACGGGCATGGCTGTGGGGCTTTTATACGGTGATGCTCAAATCTGTCTCTTCCATCCCATGGGAATGCGGATGTGGGAGCAAAGATGGGGATGGGGAAGGAGAGCGGCAGCTGAGATGGGGAGCTGGGAGCTGCCGAGAGTTCGCATGAAGCACAAAGATGAATTCTTTAAGAAATAAAAAAAAAAAAAAAAGAAAAAAGAAGGGGAAAAAAAAAGAAATCAAAGGGATGTGGAGAGGGAGATAAGAGGGAAGACAGAGCAGGAGATGGAGGGAGCGGGGAGGATGCGGGCGGAGGCGAGGCCGGGGCCGGGGGAGCTGTCTGGCGCGGTCCCTATCGCCCCTCTCCATCGCGGCAGCCCAACCTCGAGTAGTTTTTCACCGAGATTGGAGCGATCAGGTAGGGCTGCCCTCGCAGGCGGCTGCGGGGCCGTGAAAAAGCACCTGCTTATCTCTGCCCGACGGCTGCGCGGGGCCGCGGATTGCGGGGAGGACGGGGAGCTGCCTGCCGGCTGCGATTTCCCTATCAGCGCCCTGCAGCCGCCTGCGCCGCGTAAACACAACAGCCCCCCGGACAAAAGGTTAATTATCAATTTTCAGAAAGGGAGAGAGAGAGGGGAGGAAGGGGGAGAGGAGCGGAACGGCCAGCGCCAGCCGTTCCCAGCCCGGGGTGCTAGGATGCGTCACCCGGGAACAGGGTCCCCGAGCATCCCTGGGGCTGTGCTGGCACCTCCGGGGCGGTGGGGATGGGGTGGGATGGGGATGGGATGGGGATAAGGGTGGGAATGGGGATGCGAATAAGGATGGGAATAGGGACAGGGATGGGGATGGATCTGTGTGTGCACAGGGGCAATGGGATTAGGAGGAGATGTAGGGGGAAAGGGCCTCTCGCAGCCCCCGCCTCAGCCCTGGCTGGGCAGCGGCAGAGCTGGAGGAAGGCACATCTTCCTCCTCCTCCTTGTGGGCACGCCAATCCCTGCCGACTCCACTTCCCGCAGCCACATTTTTGCATTCAACGCCTCCCTCCTCTTATCGGAGCGGCTGTGTGCTCCCAGATCAGCAGGGCCACCGGGCTCGGAGGGAGATGGGGGGGGGGAAGAGGTGCCCTGTTTGTTCCAGCCCTGGGGGAGGGAGATTTGGGGGATGACACCCCCCTGCTTGTAGGTTAGACTGGGTGAAGTCATTGGGGACCCTTACGAGCTCTTAATCCCCGTGCTCGGGGTCGGGGCTCACCCTCCCGACATTAAATGTCCCTCCCCGCTCGCTCGGGCAGGGGTTGGTGCCATGGGGCTGGGAAACTCCTCTCCCACCACAGCCATCCCCGCACCGGAATGGTTTGCTCATCCCGCAGCGTAGTCCTACGCCGAGCGCGCCCCAGCCAGGGCCCACAGCCCCACACGTGCCCACGATGTGACCCCTGAAAACACGGCACGGGCTGGCAGCCGCCACGCCGCCAGGAAGCCTCGAGCCCACACGGTGCCAGATTTAGCCACGGACACGCTCCTAAAAATAGCCGGGAGGCTGGCGAGCTGTGTCTGCTGCAACGGGGAGCAGGTTCTCATCCCACGGCACTGGGAGCATGGGACTGGTCCCAGTACAGTTCAGCTGTAGGAGTGCTCGGAGTCACCAGTGTAGGAAGATGCAGCCATCCCTGTGCCAGCCCAACACCAGGGACAGGAGGACACCGGGATGGAGATGAGATGCTCTCAGGGTTGGGACCGTCCTAATCCACTGGGGAATTAGATGTGCAGACACCACTAAGAATATGGGGGGGTAATAATATTTAGCAGGGGTTTTGCGCGTACAGGGCTTTGTGGCTCTCGCCTGACGGACACTCGCAGGACCCCAGAGGGGCGAGGAGCTGGCTTTCACCGGGGGATTTGGGGTAAGAAGTAGGGGGGCAGAGCCAGACCTTGGGGAACTGCGGGGATGGATGGAGTCTCTGGGGTAGCCCCTCAATCTGCCCCACACCCCGAGAGGGATCTGACAAAACACGTGAAAAATCCCAGGCTAAGTATAGGGGGGAATGCAGGCGGGGTGTGAGTGTCCTGGGATGGAGCAGCCAGCCCCCCCCCGGCTTTGTCCCAGCCCCCCCAAGCTAACCCCAGCCCAAAATACCAACCCGGGGCCCATCTGGTGTCCAACTGATGAGCACAGATGTGTTTGGGATTTCCGAGCCGGCTGGCAGCCGTTCAGACCTGTCGCAAGCTGCACCTGCTGCAGGATATTTTTCCCTTCTGGATTTAATCCCTCGCCCAGGGCCGGGCGGGCAGTGGGAGACCCCCCCCCGAAGTGATGACCCTTTTGTCCCGCGCCCATCCCTGCCACAAATACGGATGTGGAAGCAGGAGAGGGCTGAATTAAATGTGGAAGCTGGAGGAGAGGGGTCATGCGGTGCCCAAATCTCAGCCCCCCCATAATGAAATGCCTGGCGGGGAGGTTGGGGTCACAGCCACCCTCCCTCGGGATGGATTTCACCACCTCCAGGATGTTTTGGGAGGCTCAAAGGGGGTGCCTCAGCGAGCATCCCCAGCCAGCCACTGCCGCAGAGACCCGAGCCTTTCGTTGCAGACAATAAGCCCAAGCGAT
>JAAGAY010017232.1:6446-16777 GCA_011801015.1 Ardeotis arabs | reverse complement strand
GGCCTACAAGAAAGATGGGGAGAGGCTGTTCAGTAGGGCCTGTTGTGATAGGCTGAGGGGTAATGGTTTTAAAATAGAGGGGGGTAGATTTAGATTGGATATTAGGAAAAAAATTTTCACAATGAGAGTTGTAGAACACTGGACCAGGTTGCCCAGAGAGGTGGTGGATGCCCCATCCCTGGAAACATCCAAGGCCAGGTTGAATGGGGCTCTGAGCAACCTGATCTAGTCAGGGATGTCCCTGCTCCTTGCAGGGGGTTGGACTAGATGACCTTTGAAGGTCCCTTCCAACTCTAACCATTCTATGATTCTATGAAAATAAGGCCATATCAGGAAATGAAATAATTATTTTTCAACAGTATTCTTAACAGAAGGGGTCAAGGAGATTCCCATAGTAGACCTTTTCCACGTGAGGGGCAAGTTGGAAAAGTTCTCAAATTGAATAACCATTGAAAATGTTTCAGAAGAAAAATAAAGTTTTTAGTAATACATTGCCTAGATTCGCTGGTACTAACCTAGTATTTCTAAAGGAATAGCTATAAGAAACAACTAAAATGCTAATTGTTTTGTATAACCAATGGCATTGCTGAGGGAATTAGGCCCTAAGAGGAACTGGGGAAATTACAGGCCAACAAGGCTGGCTTCTATATTGGGTAATCTGTTACAAACTATAACAAAGAAAACTGTACATGTGAATAGAAAGCACATAATAAAGAAGCAATGATGTGGCTTTGGAGGAAGTATGGAGTTGCAGATCAATGAAAGTTCTTTGGATGAGCCTATAAAAACATATGAAAAAAGATTATGGAATTGCGAGAGTGCACTTGTATATTGCATTTAGATATTGATAGTTTATTATGAAATTCTTCATCAAAGGTGTTGTAGACTTAAGCTGACATGGGAAGAAAGGAAAGAATTTATTGTTGACTGAAAATAGAAGAATAGGTGGGAAACAAATAGTAGGAAAAAAGGTAAGTTGCCAAGATTCGGAGAAGTTATTGTTGGCATCCTTCAGGGACTTTTATGTACACAACATAAGTGACAGTTTGCTGATTTTTTTTTTAAATTATTCAGTTTAGTTTAAATTAAACTGACTACAATGAGTTTCAGGAGTACCTCATGATACTGAGTCATTGGCAATAACACTGAAATCTAGTGTTGATAACCACAAAGTTCCACACATAAGGAAAAAACAACACAAAATAAACTCCTGTAAAGAATGAGCTGAATTAGATATTATTGCTAAGAGATTCAGGAGAATTATTTTGAATAGTTCTGTTTGAATGACAGCTCCGTGTCCAGCAGTGGTCTGAGGCAAATGGAATGTAGCTATTTTTTGTTGGTTAAATGCAGATCTAAATAACAACAATAAAAAAAAAAACTTGTGTGGTATATGCAGCTTTGAATGCAAAGTAAAATTTTGTTATTCTTCTTCCTTCTGTTCCCCACACATCCTCTGCTACAGCCCAAAGAAGAAAATGGTAGAAATTGTAAAAATACAAAGGAGAACAATGAGGCAAAGATATGGACAGATAACTGTTTTAAATTAGCATTTAAGATTCTTTGCTTTAGAAAAGAGGGAGTGAAAAGGAGAAGTATATAACAGAGGTCATATGAAGTCATGCACAGTATGGAGAAATTGTATGGAAGATAATTCTTCCCTACTTAACGTGCTGCAGAAACTAGGAGCATTATAAGAAATTATTAGACAGAAGTTTCAAAACAAACACAAGATTAAGAACATATCTCCAGTGGATACTGAGATTATAGAATTTATTGTCACAAGATGTTACAACTATCTGAAATACAAGTAGATTCAAAAGGCAAGTAGACTGATTTATAGAAGAGTTTAACAAGGACTGTTGATCACACAGAAGTGGATGAAACGTCTAGCATGGGAGATCCTCAAGCCTCAAATTTCTCATGGCAGGGATAGTGTACCTACCTGTCCTTTATTCTAATGCTTATTCCTACAGTATCCACAGTGACCAGTGTCAGATCAGATACACAGCTAAATGGAGACATACTGTGATTGTTATTTCACCTTAACATAAATTGGTTGAGTCAGAAGACAGCTATTGACCAATAATAATAAAATTCTATTAGACTCATTTTCTGAGTAGAGATGCAGAACACTGTCAAGCTGCATTGTATAAAAGGTCAATACTTACTAGTTTTAAACTGTACAGATTTCTAATTGCAATTCTGCTTTCTTTCCATTGAACATTGTTTAAATTCTTTTAATAATTAGAGTGGAATAAGGTGTCAAGGTAAGCTATATAAATGAAGAAGACCTTGGAAAAATCACCTGCATTTCATATTGTTAGGCTGCCAACCATGTCAACTTTCCTGAATTTGTCATGTAACAAATGTGATTGTGTGTATCAAACAGTCGTATTTTTCTTTGGCTCTTGTTGGCAATATTTGTTCCAGCAGTTGCTGCGACAGAGGTCAGGACAGTGACAAACAGGACAGTGGAAATCTGCACATAAATGGACTAAGAGTTTGCAAGGATCCTTCAAGCATGAAATAGTGTTTGAGAGAGAAAAAGAAATATTTCCTGCAGGGGATATGTCCCTTCCAACTGAAGTAGGAACTGTCATGTCATTAAATAAAGTCTATAAATATGACTCTTTTTGCATATCTTCAGTGTGGAAAATAAGTACCTGGACAGAGTTCCCCATGTGATTTCTCCCTATGTGTTGCCAGTAGGCAGAGTGGTAATATTTGACTGCTGGGCTGCATCTGTACCATAAAATTGTCGTGTTGTCAGCTAATGAATTACAGCCATTCAAGTCTTAGCCTACACTTTTTGTATTATAATAAAATTGTACTTGAGTATAGGGAGTTTGTATGTCGATGGAAGTTAAGAGAAGCTAAGTAGTATATAGCAGTCGCTAAGAAGTATGTAAAAGAAGTATACTAAGTACATGCTAAGAAGCATATAGAAGTCATATTTCTCTATGCTATGGAGAAAGTGATTTAAGTTTTATAATTTAAGTTAACATTATATTGAGGAGAATCCTTGAGGCAGCAGCAAAGGACCTGCATTTGTAACTTGAATGTTGCTATTATTTGATGCAAACTTGGTAAAGATGTCTCCTTTTTTAATTAATATATCCAAGTTAGGGAACACTGAAGCCTGAATGTGACCATCATGAAGTATATAGACATGTAAAAAGGAAAAAAGAATGTCCTCTTTCCCCTTCTTCTAATACCAATGCCTATTTAAGGTTGCCCAAGGACTCAGAAACATTAAGCAGCCTCCTCCTCACAGGAGACATCAACAGAAACATTAAGCAGCCTCCTCCTCACAGGAGACATCAACAATTCATGGAAAAACTATGCAGTTTACGTAGTCATAGACATCATAGCAATCCAATCAGATCTGTGTCTGGGTAAGCATCCTAAGCAATCCTTTCACAGAAAGTTGCTACAGACTTTGAGCTAGAGTGTTCATCTGTACAAACATGTGATACTCACCCTGGAAAAAAAAAAAAAAAGAAAAAGCTGAAGAGTTAAAGAAGTATAGGGCTCTGAGCAACCTGATCTAGTTGAAGATGTTCCTGCTCCTTGCAGAAGGGTTGGAGTTTGGGTTCCTTCCAACCCAAACTATTCTATGATGCTATAGAGATCGAATTCTTAGAGGCTGTCCTTGCAGATGAAGGCTGCTGCATATTAGTGTGTTAGTAAGAGAAAGCTTTTCCTTGCTGAAAGTACTCAGAGGCTAAAGAGAAAAAAAATCAGTCTCCATGCCCATAAGGCTAGCATCTCTCACAAGTACTTACTTCAAGGCAAATCTCAAAAAAAAAAGAAAAAAAAAGAAAAGAAAAAAGATCAAACCTGTTCTTCCAACTGAGGCACTAGCCCACATTCAAAAGAGACAGAGTAAAATCTCAGTTCTGTGGAAGGTAAAGTTGAAGATCCCACTGGCTTCACTGGCGACACCATTTAATCCATGGAGCGTTTCAGAACATTCTTTTTTACTAGACTTAGAGCTAACATGCACAGGGTCCTGGCACCATCCGAAGATGTGCACGGATAATTTGCATTATCTTAAGTAAGAATAGTGTGGATATCTGAGATGTCAGTGCAGGCCTGTATGTGTGGGATTAAAAAGGAAAGCTTAGGTTACAACCCTGAGCCTGAGAGATTTTCTTTGATTTGCTTTCCCATTCATGTGCTGATCAAATCTACTCCGGCCAACATGGGAAATTTCACGAGCTTCTCTGCAGACAAAATGTATTTTGCTATATTTCATATAACTCCCAGCTGCAACATAAAATTGGTGAAATACAGTCTGGAAAGAGCACTTAGTAAAGGCAACCATGGGCTTCTCTCTGTGGAGACTTCTCTCTCATGTCTTTCCCAGACAAAAGAATTCTCAGTTAATGATTGGAGGAGGGATAATTATATAATTGCTATGTAATATAGCAAGTGTTTTTTCCAGCTAATTTATTTTTTAAATAAAATTAATAATTTACAACCAGTACATAGTCATTTCTCTTAAACTTGTGTAAGTAATCAGGAGGCAGTTTGAAAAGAGCTGTCTTTGATGATACACAGTTATGCACAATACTTGTCATTTTTGTTTGCAAATGATAAATTATTCAAACAATTTCTCACTGCAGTCATGTGGTTGCTTAATGTGTCAGTGAGACAGGAGTTTTATTTTTTGACTGGATCCCTAAAAATGAGAGGAGCTTAAAATGTTCAATACATTCAATGTATTTACTCATCCTCAACCCTGAAAAGAGGAAAAAAAAGAAAGAGAAGGAAAATATACTAATAGATACACGTGTGAAACAAATATACAAAAGAATTCTGGAACTATGATGTTTGTTTTTCACACAAGTTATGAGTCTGAGGGAATTGTCCTTTGTACATAACACGCAATAGAAAGCTTATAATGCAGTTTTAAGGTGATCACAGCTAATGATCACATGTATTCTCCCTTTCAGACAAAGGAGAAGATGAAAAATTAGTTGCTCTGTAAAAGGTCCACTATCAAGTTTTTAAGAAGTCACAACCTGGTAGCTGATGGATTAGAGGTGGCTATTCAACTGTGTTGACCCCAAGTGCCTCAGTGGAAAAATGAGTCGCAGTTCACATATTTGCATATGTGATAAGTTAGGATAATGAGTTCTTGCACATGAAATGAGTTATGATAAGGAAAAAGATATATGTTTGGAAATTGCAGGGACATGTTCATACCTGGAACAGGGTGTTAGTTTTGTGTAGTGTTGGGGAGGCTGCAGTGGTAGTTTCTGCAAGAAGCTGCTAGAAGTTTCCCCTTTGTCTGGTGGACTCGGACAGGTCTAGGGCGGACCTGCTGCTGGTCAGGGCCAAGCCAATTGGTGGCAGAATGTTCCCTGATAACGCCTCTGGGATAATGTATTTAAGAAGGGGAAAAATAAATAAAAAAAAAAAAAGGAAAAAGAAGTGAAGAAGCAGAAGTGGGAGCAGAGAGGGGGAGGCACGAGCCTTGTGGGCCTTGCGGCCCTCACCCTCTGGCCTCCTGCCGGGCAGCCATCTGGGCCCGACTCCGGGCAGCCATCTGGGCCCGACTCAGCCCAGCCCGGCTTGCAAGAAGTGGAGAGGAGAGGTGAAGAGAACTTGAGAGGCATCTACCTGAGCTGATTGTGAAGAATATTTTGTGAGAGGAATGCCTGGAGATGTGAACAGAACCTGAGAGGCATCTACCTGAGCTGATTGTGAATTATTTCTTGTGAGAGGAATGCCTGCAGATGCCAAGGTCAGTGAAGAAGGAGGGGGAGGAGTGATGCTGCTCCCGGCAGAGATTCCCCTGCAGCCTGTGGTGATGACCATGGTGGAGCAGGTTGTACCCCTGCAGTCCATGGAGGCCCACGGAGGAGCAGAGATCCATCTGCAGCCCGTAGAGGACCCCATGCTGGGGCAGGCAGATGCCCAAAGGAGGCTGTGGTCCGTGGAGGGCCCGTGCTGGGGCAGCCATTCTGGAGGGACTGCACCCTGTGGAAAAATGACCTGCACTGGAGCAGTTCACAAAGGACTGTAGCCCATGGGAGGGATCGCACAATGGAACAGAGGAAGAATGTGAGGAGTTCTTCACCCAGGGAGGAAGGAGCGGCATAAAATGACAAGTGACCACAACCCCCATTTCCTATTCCCCCCTGTGCCGCTTGTGGGGGGGAAGAAGGTAGAGATAACTGAAATGAAGTTAAGACCAGGAGGAGAGAAGAGTGAGGTGAACTTGGTTTTATTCTCTTCCTCATTATCCTGCTTTGGTTTTATTAATAATAATAAATGAATAGTTTTCCCTGAGTCAAGCCTGTTTTGCCCGTAATGGTAACTTTAAGGATCTATCCCTGTCCTTATCTCAAATCTCGAGCCTTTTCTTATATTATCTCTCCTCCATTCCCTCTGAGGGTGAGGGGAGTGAGTGAGAGGCTCCATAGCATGGTCTGAGGTGAAGCTAAACTATGATGAAGAGATAAAACATGAGAGATGCTGGGTAAACACCAGGTCGCTATCTTGTTTTTTAACAAAGCCTAGCCACTTGGAGAAGTTTGGTAGAATACATAGATATGGTATATTTTTATGTGTGTGTGTGTACGTGTGCATTTTTCTCTCAATATATATAAAGTAGATTTTAACATCCGAATCTCTGTTAACCTGTTTTTAAGTGTTCTTTCCTTAGGTGACAGTGAAGTTTGTTTGAATGTTGTAACATCTTATTTATTTTTAAAAGGAGGGAATATCTCATTATTTTTTTCAACAACTGGAGTATCTCCCAGCCTGAGTACCTCACCAGTCCCTTCTAACTTTTTCCTGCCACTTTGGAACTGTATCAGTTCTCTAAACTTTTCTCTTGTGGCACATTAACCTCTTCCTCACTGTGTTATACATCTTGCCTGCACACAGAAAATCTTGATGCAACTGCAATGGATAAATCATACACTATTACAAAAGGACCTTTGGGTACTGTAGTTTATACAGGTTTTTGAAATGAAGTAAACTAAACCAATAAGAGCATTTTTAGAATTGTTCTATACCACAGAAAAACAGTTTGGAGAACATACAGAACTGTTCTGCCAAAAAAAAATATATCTTCTTTTTACCTTGCTATGTTGATACAAGGTACAATGAAATGTTGCATTTGGTTTTAAGAAGTATTTAGAAATAGGAATTCTAAGGTACATCACCTTATGGCACATCAGGTGCAAGAACAGTAAGTTGAGTGTTTATGGGCTATTAATCATGCAAAATTTGAATTAGGTTTTGATAAGGAACTGGCTTTTTCCAATGTTTTACTATACCTGGGTTTTAAGATATAGTTAATCATTTACAGTTTACACATTGTAGTTTTCAAAATATCTAATTCTGGAAAAGCGGCAAAATAAGAAAATAACATACGAGTATTGGGGAAATATGGGTGGTAAGCAATAAAAAAAACCAAAACAAAACAAAAAAATAATACTTACAGTTTGCTTTACCTTAATTTTACTTTGCCTTCAGTTAAATTTAAAAAAAAAATACGATTTTAAACCAACAATACTTTCCTGCTGGCAGACTCTATTTTTCCTTGTACATTTTTTCACTGCTTTCCTCTTTGGGGCATGCAGCATGTGGACTCAGTGGTCCAGCTCTTTACAAATGCTGCAAACTGTAGTAAAATGATGGTTTGTGTCAGGGTTGGAAAAAAAGAGTTTGCAGGAAAGCCATGAAAATGACGTATTCTCTTGAAGTATAGCACATGGAATGAGATAGGCACTATGCATCGTGCATGAAATTTAGGCTTCTTTATGCGTTTCTGTACAAGTGGAAGAAGGATCACATTACCCATGAAGCAGCTACTGTGCGGCTCATATTTCTCCCAAAGTACAACTACTGAATGCAGAAAATTGAATATATAAATACACATTGGAAATACAGCCTCAAGCACAAAAACCCTCTCCCAGGTCGTAAGTCTTACTTAACATTCATGTCCTAGCTAGTTCAGATAGGGCCGTATCAGGCCCTTTCAGGCAAAATTCTCGTTGCCTGTAAGTCAACAAGAGTTTTGCCAATTTAAGAAGCTTAGGCTTTGTTTGGTAGTGAATAATTTCCTTGGCAGGTTAGAAATGTATCTGCCCGCTGTGTAGGAGGCAATCTATAAAGCCACTTCATTACTTGTAACTGTTTCTTTTTCCCCCTATATTCTTCCTTTATGGAATATATTCTCTGATAATTACTATTTCTGTTGCTGCCACTCACTATGCATGAAGCATTAAAAAAAACCCTGAAAGCAGGACATGCAAAGATAAAGAAACCTGTGGTTTATCATCTAGTTGCATGAAGAAAAAGGAAAACAAAAACTGAAGCATTTCTTCAATTCTAGAAAGATCAGCTCAGCGTACCTATTACAATCTAAACTAGGAATGTCAGAGAGGTAAAACTTTAGACAGTGATTTATTCTCGCCCTTGACACATGAGGTACAATACTATATTGTGAAATACAAAAACTGACAAGGTTCTGAGGGTTGAACTGAATGACACTGTGTTTACAGGGAGCTGGACAGAACAGAATTTTCCTAAGCTCTAGGTTTGATGGACAATCTTTTCAAAAATAGAATTGTATTTTGCTGACCTGTTTTGTGGGCGTTTTTTGAATATGTCTTATGTCTGACATTTCCTACTGATTTAGAACACAAGTGCAATATATTTAGTGTACTGGCAGTTGCTGGGGAGTTTCTTCAAGTAGCTACTTGTTTAAAACTCTTATCTGTTAAATTAAAATGTGACACATGTTGAAAGGGCCTGTTGCATCCCAGGTTCTACATATCATTTGAGTTTGTACCCTCCTAATTATTTTTGTCAGTATTTACTGAGGGCCTGTAAGCAGGACCAAAACAAATGTACAACCTGATGTACACCTGGTCTACTCTCCCACCATATTCAATGGCATTCTAGAAAAAGCTAACTGGATGATCTTGTATAATCTTACAAAATCCAGGATATGTAAAAGGTATTTAATGTAGATAACATATGCAATGGAACTGATACTTAAAAGCATCTTATGAGTTCCTTATTTTAAGTACAAATTGGCACTTTGAAGTTAAAGATGCTATATCAATCTGTCTTGTAGAAACCTGAGATTCTGTGACTGTCCTTGTGCAATATTTCTCATTTGTACTACTGAAAATTCTGGTTGATTTCCTGATTGGCCAAAAAGCCGAGGAACTGTATCTCTTCTTAGGCTCAATGATTTATGGATGATATGCTGGCTCTTCTTCTGTCCACCAGCCTAACCTCACGGCAGCTTACAAGCTGCAGTGCCAGTAAGACAGTTGTTATTACTCTTTTTTTAAGCCCATCAGTTGCACTTGCTCTTGATTCCTTATAACAGTCAATGGTGACAGTAACTATGATGTATACTTTCCCTTTGTACAGGAGACAGAATTCTGCAGCACTGTTCATCTATCTGATTCCCTTGTAGGCTTTTCACCTACTGCTGTAATTTATTTTTCAGAGAAATACCTCTTGAAAGTAAACATGGATATAGGAATATTGTATTGTATGTGTGTGCTTGTGTGCATGCCCAGCTTTCTCTTTATACAACTTTGCTCTGTGCCTGAGGCTTTTTTCTCTCTATATAGCATATATCTGCTCTCTTCCATCACACTCTATTCTATAGGGTAGCCTAATTCAGACACTTTTCTATGACACTCCATTATGACACTGGGCAGTGAAAAATGTTGCCAGATTAAAAAGTAAAATTTTGAGAAATACTTTTTATTAAGGACACCATACTATCTGATTACGAATCTTTGTGGATCTCCTATTCTATTCTTTTCTGTTTGAACTGTTAATATATATGAGTTAAAACATTTCTCTTGTAGACTTTTCTTGCTCTGTCATTGCATTATTTTTATTGTGACAGCTTATGATGAGTGAAAATGTTCAGGGTCTTACTTTTTACTCTTTTCGTTTTTTTATGGAGTGGAAACTTTCACGTGAAACATTATCAGAGACTAGAAATGGAGAATAAAGTTGAGCTAAGTAAGATAGGAATGATTTGACCTATATTTGAATGTTTATGATTCTCTGCCACCAGTCACAGCACATTTACAGAAAATTTGCAACATTAAGGTGTTGAACAGAAGCAAAAATTGATCATCACCCTTGGAAAGTATCTGGGAACAGGAACAAGGCCTGTTCCCTCCCCCTTAGAATCATAGAATCATAGAATGGTTAGGGTTGGAAGGGACCTTCAAAGGTCATCTAGTCCAACCCCCCTGCAAGGAGCAGGGACATCCCCCACTAGATCAGGTCGCTCAGAGCCCCATCCAGCCTGGCCTTGAATGTTTCCA
>JAAGAY010017222.1:1888-31186 GCA_011801015.1 Ardeotis arabs | reverse complement strand
TTTTTTTTTTTTTTTTTTTTTGTTTTGTGGGGCTTTTTTTTTAGTTTGTTTTGGTTTTGTTTTTTTTTTTTTCCAAAATGTGGTAGAGCTTTGCTTATTGGCAGAAGGAAGCAGTGTCCCAGGACTGCAGAGCTTGGAGATCCACAGATGCAGCCAGGATGTTCATGCAGAAGTTACTCTGCAGTGGCTTCAGAGCCCGCTGTTGTTCCCTCTGCCAGGCAGCTCCCCACTTCTTAAAGTGAAGACTATAGTGGAAAACAGAATCTCCAGTACAGGACGGAGGAATAAAGCAATCTCCTCTCCTTTCTATGTTCCCACTGCTGCTTTTCACCCTACCTCTTTTAGCCCATCTCTGAGTTGGGGACAGGTTGGAGAAGCAATCTACTGCATGCTTTTTGTCTCTCATTGCTTTCATCATGATACTTGTACCAGTTATATTTCACCAATAGGATTATCAGAACTTCTTTGCCCATTTATAAGAGGTGAATATGTGCTGCTATTTTCAGTAGATCGAGGGTGAGTTTTCTCAAACATCTTCTGTGGTTCTTCCCAGGCCTTTAGTCACTTCACCTTTGAGCGCTCAGGACACCAGCTCATTATTGTTGATATCCAGGGAGTTGGAGACCTTTACACAGACCCGCAGATACATACAGAGAGCGGGACAGATTTTGGAGATGGCAACCTAGGTAAAATCAATGATCCTGTTTCACGGGCTAATGGATGCTTATTTTCTCTTTACAGCTGTCTGCTGAGTAGCCACGACACGGCTGAGTGAGCAGGCACATTTATGAGGGTCTTGCAACAGCTGGGGAAGTTCTATTGTAAGGAGTCCCTGAACGGGGCAGCTGTCGCACAAGAGTAGATTTAAAATGAGAGCTTGGCTCATGTCTCCCGGCCTGCTCTTAAACCAAACAAGTATGACATTAAGTAGTTTCCTACAATGTGAGAGCAATAATTGTGGCCTTTGATTTCCTTACCGCTTTGCAGGAATGGATACAGCTGAATGCGGAGAAATAAGCCTTGTATATTTTTAAAGCTCCAAGTGTCCATACATGAAGTTGTTCGCAGGACACAGCAAGTTTTGTAAGCCAGGTCAATTTTAGGCATGTTTCTCAATGATGTAGCCAAATTAATTTATTATTATATCCTGTGCATACATATTTCTTGAAGATTTTTGCAGATATCCTTTCACCCTCTCTTGCAGAGACAGTGAAAACCCCTTACAGGTGTTAAAATAAAATGGAAGTGGGTCAAGTTGTGTGTGCTACAAAGCACTTTCTTTCTCTTTTGACTTTTTAGAAAATGTTTTGGGACTTCTAGCTTTTAATAAGTAAACCCTTTCTTAACTTTTTTTTCCCAATGCTGTAGGTGTTCGAGGTATGGCCTTGTTCTTTCATTCTCATTTTTGCAACAAGATTTGCAAAAGCATGGGGCTTGCGCCATTTGATCTTTCATCCAAAGAGAAAGATGCCTTGGATTGTAATAAGAAATTGCTTGTAAGTACTTGATGAAAAAATTGTAAGTAAGAAGTATAGCTGGTTTGTTCTAGCTTTAAAAGCCCTGTAAATAAAACTGAAATATGCTATTTACATAGCAAATAAAACCACCTTAATCACTGATGTTGCAGGTTAAAATACAGCAGTTTAAAGCTGACTTATCCATACTTGTCCCCGAATTAATGCTGTACCTTTAACTAATAGAGAACCTTGTAACACGTGTATTTAGGAGCAAGTATATGTTTGAATGCTGAAATCGTTGGTAAGTTTCATATCTCACAAACTTAATTTGGGGAGAGAAAAAGAACAGAGCTGCTCCTCTTCAGCTGATCTAAATTTCAGCTGATAATAGTGGGAATGGGACTTGATGAAATGCTTTGAATGATATTCAGCCCTAAATAGAACTCTCTCTGCCTGTAAAAATGCCAGGACTTTATATTGTTGGCATGTAGAACTTTTCAAAGCAAATAGTTAAGTATACATGTGAATATTTACACACCCCTTTTTGTAGAGGACTCCTAATAAACATTCATGTTGGCTTACGTAGCGTGCTTAGAATACAGAGAAGCATTATTCATGGGACTTTCTTGTTAATTTGCCAAGGAATCTGCTCAAACAATTCTCCGTGGCACAGAGGAAAAATGTGGCAGCAGCCGAGTGAGAACAGTCTCTGGTAGTCGGCCTCCTCTGCTCTTCCGCCTGTCTGAAAACTCTGGAGATGAAAGCATGAGCGATGTAGCATTTGACTCTCTACCCTGCTCTCCTTCCTCAGCAACTCCTCACAGCCAAAAGATGGAAATGCTTAGTGAGTGTGCCTCATAAGTAACTTCCTTGGAGGTTCCTGAAGATTTGACATAACTTCTTTTATTTTATTGGGTTTAAACACAAAAGTATGTTGTATTTAGTCCAGAATACTTGTCTCTAGCATTCCTCTTTGAGCAGAAATAAAACTAAAAGTACTTCTATATAGATAATGCACAGATGCTTCTGTGAAAAAAACTGTGGTAAAACTATGGTATCTAGAGCTTTCTCCTCAAGCGTGGTATCCTTACAATAAGAAGCAAATATTTTTCTTCCTAGATTGGCCTGTGTTCAATGAAGTAGATAACTTGGTTCACAAAGACTATGATCAGCTCGATAACCAAAGGGTGAGTGTCTTTGCAACAGAAAATGAAAATGCAGTTCCTTAATGAGCGTGTCTTTAAATAACTGTCCGAAGGCTTTGTTCAATAGAAGCACGTGAAGGTGCTCTGCCTGCTTTGATTGCTGCAGGTCACATTACTTGAGTGCATTTGCTGTTTCTAATAAAGAAAGAACATTTTATTTTAGAATAGTATTCATTTTCTCTCCCACAAGAAATTTGTTTGCATCTGGTGTATTTTAACAGATAATTAAAGTGTGTGTCTGTTCCCCTGCCTGCGTGTGGTGTCTTTGGCACTTGTGCCAGCTGCCGTGGTATGAAAGCTGAACAGAATCCCCATTGATGAGGTCTCTGCGAATACTGGTGCTGTGGGATGTTGGGGAACCTCACTTGAGGAGACTGCAATAAGTTTGCAATGGGAGTTTTCCAACACCAGGGCTGTAGTACCAGGGGCTGTCAGTTACTGTTTTATCTTTTGACTGGCTACCACTGAAAACTGTATTAACTGGACTCTTTGTTTGATTAAGTATGTGAGTCCTTGTTTATTTTTTTTAATGTATCTAAGAACAGAAATTTGGATGGTACCTTCTGGGTCATTAAGTCCTGTTCTGTCTGTCAGAGGTAGCACAATGTACAATTATTTTTGTTCAGTGTATCCATCCAACATATCTCATTGAACTGACAGATTTTCTCTGTGGGAACTGTCAAGCTGCTAATGCTGTGATGTTTTATCTGTCTTCTGTAGGATTTTGAAAATGGTGGAGACAGCGGATATCCCAGTGAAAAGAGAAGTGAGCTAGAAGATCTAGATCATAGAGAGAGGGTAAGAACTTGCCTGTGGGTTTAGCAGACTTGGGCCTGTTCATACCTGAACTGTTTCCTTAGAAGAATCTTTCTTTTTTTTTTTTTTTTAATCCCTCTTGATCTAGACTTTGTAAACAGAGGAAACAGTTGGAAAGAAATTCCCACATGTTGCAAAATTACTTATTCATTTTGGGAATGTTAATGACACTTTTACAGGGAAAAGACTATTTGTAATGAGGACCTTAATTTCAAACATTACATTTGATTGCACATTGTTGTGGGTTTTTTAAAGTATTCTGTATTGCATTTGAGAAATGTAGCCAGCTTCTTGTCATATGGAATCTATGATTATCTACTTTCACACTCTTTTACCTTGTCTACTTTCTATGACTTATATGGCTTGAGATATCACAGAACTTAATGTTGTTGTCAGTTAATAATATGCGACTTTAGGATTCCTGGGGGTTAGTTGGTTACCCCTTTAAAATATAAACTTTTAAATAAGTGCTTTTTGACCTGAAGTTCTTAACTGGATATTTAATTAGAAGATAGGAAAGAGAATACTGCTTCCAAAGATACCACCTTTTGTCACCTTTGAAGCAGCAAGCTATTTTTCGTGGGATATCCAGTTTACAGGATTAAAGCCTGGGTGTACCATATTCTTTACCATTTCAGTGTGTTCCTTTTTATATTGCAATATCATTGAGAGGAAAAGATCCTGTGGAAACTATTTTGGTCATTGTCACTACTAATTTTGCTAGATAGGAATAGTCTAGAGGGATATATCAGAGAGCATACATCAGTTGCTGCAAATTAAATTATGCAAATCTTTACATTGACGTAGGGCCATTCAAACAACAACCGAAGACATGAATCTGATGAAGACAGTTTGGGAAGCTCTGCAAGGGTAAATAAAGCAAAAATGTTCATAGACAGTGAGTTTGCCACTCTGCTTGTCCTTTGTTCCACTAATCTGCCATCTAACTTCACATCACTAAATCAGATGCCAGTTTTCCTTCCTTTTCAGCTGCAGAATGTGTTTGTTAATATTAATTTTCCACTGTTTCCTTTTTTTGTTTTGCCTTTGTTTTCCAGTTAAAGAAGTACTGTTGCAAACAAATTGTCATCTTTGTAACTGATACATGACATAAATTAGTGATTATGCATGGGTTTCTCACTTAAAAAAAATAATTATAGTTCTATGTTTGGTTGTTTTTTTTTTTTTCTTAACTTGATTATATTTCCTTTCTGCACTTTATTTTTGGAATTGTCCCATACGTGGTTGGATGATTTTTTTTAAAACATGCAGGGTTTTAAATATGTGACAGTAGCTCTCTCTACTATGTATCTGAGCTAGGGAAGACCAGACCTTCTTGTATGTTTTTACAAAATATAGCTTCTCTGATAATTAGTTTCTGTGGCTATAAACTTAAACAAATAACTCTATTCTGCAAGGAAAGAAAAAACAGAGCTTTGACAACGATAAATAATTTAATTAGATAAATTTTTCATAATTTCCTTGTGATGACTATATATTGCTGTTTCAGGAAATTGAAACGGCTTTAACAGACTGAAGTTCTGTGCCAGTAACCTTCCCTGTTGTGTTTCCCCTGTGTACCTCCACAGGCTTTCATTTTGATAGGGTTGTTTTTGGCTGCTGTTCCCCATCCACCCATTATGTTGAAAGCTGTTTGTTCTCGTTTGTGTTGGACATCCTGAGAAACACCAGTGCATGTATCTGGCTGTCATCATCTGCATTGTTACTTTTCATTTTTCTAGAGTTGTAGAATGCAAGCAGCATTTCAAATGTTTTGAACTGAAATTCTGACTAGAAAAGTATGGGTTTAATTTTTTTTGTGTATGGATAACCTCGGTGCTCGCAGTGTGACTTTTCAAGTGCTTATTTTAAGTACCTTGTTCTGATTCAGAACTTCAAGATAATGCTTTGCTTCACTGTTGTCATTTATGGAAGATAATTTGATGCTGGGATTAGAAGTAGAGGACTTTACTCTGTTTCTTTAGTGAAGAATAATAACCACTTATTCAGCCAGTAACATGACTTCTGAAAGCCATGTCTTAAATTACAGTATTTACTAATACACAATATTAATGGAGGCTTTAATTTCTGGATTGTAATCCATATGAACAGTATGGAAATTTTAATTTTAGATAGAAATAATAGTACCTTCCCTATTTCAGGTCAGTGTGGAGAAATGGAATCTCTACAACTCTTCCAGAGTCCACATCCACAGACCATCCTGTGTTGCCCAAGAAATTCAGAGGCTCAATGCACTAGAACTTGAGAAGAAAATTGGGAAGTCAGTCCTTGGGAAGGTAGGATTGGTCTAGTAATACTGTTCTTTCCAACTGGAAAGAAACGTCCTGTATTTATTACTTATATAGAGATGTTGTCCTGTATGAGTTATTTATGTAGGTGAAAATAACACATCTGTAGCTTTCTGTTACCTAACTATATTTTATAAGGGACATCTAAGCTCAGGAACCCATGCATTCTATTTGCTTTTGGACTTGCAACATCTGGGCTCCTTTGGGAAGGACTCTGCTGTTGGTTTGTCTGCCTTTCCAGAGGCATCATGCAGAGAAGGTACAGTGGGATAGACATGGTGTGCCTGATTTCGCATACCTTGCAAATAGGCAAAGTTGGGCTCCTGAAAATGGTAGCATGGACCGACTCTTTTTACTCCAGACTATCCCAAGCAATGCAAATGTGAATAAAGTTCGGGTTTATGTGTGGGCTTAAGCCCACGCTCAAAACGTGGTGTAGACCTTCCTGAATGTCCTGAGAGCATCAGATCTTCTCAGACTGAAAGATTTGAAAAGAAACCTGCCTTTTCCTTGGGGAGGGGAAAAAAAAACCCTCAAAATCCCACAGCATGTTTGGAATTAAATCCTGCCCCCACTGACAGTAAAGGCTTCAGCGGCATGAGGATTTCACCCTGGATAACCTTGATTTTTCTGTGCCTCAGGTTAATTCCTTTCCTGTGAGGGCCTTTGCTGTACATAAGTCTGTGACTCACAGTCACTGTCATTTGCCCTGCTGGCTGGCATGTTAGGCAGTTGGAGACTGGGTGCCTTTGACTACGACTCCCTCCTAAAGGTCTCCAAGGCCCTAGCAGATATTTTGGGATACGCCTCTAAGACCTGGTGCTCTGGTGTGGCAACCTGCTGGGATACTACTTAGTACTGATGCGGGAAGATGTCATGGCAGCTCCTGTCTTGCTGAATTAGGTCTTTTATCACTAATAGTCAAGTTTATAAAGCTGTATATGTTTAAGCTTACAGAACTGGAGAGGCAGCTGCACTGTGTATAATCATCACTTTCTGCCTGTTTAATATGTTCATGCACAACTCAGGCTCCAAGTCTGTGTGTTATCAAACTAGTCCTCTGCTCAGTCACGGAGAGGTACACAATTAGCTTTAAGTAGCCACCTCAGAGAGATATTTTGGTGCCTAAGTAAAGTATGGGACAAGACTTTTGAAGAATCAGATCTATACTTAATGCTTGTGTCTTTCCTGTGCAATTGTGTTCTAGGTTCATTTGGCCATGGTTCGCTATCATGAAGCTGGGCGTTTCTGTGAGAAAGACCAGGAATGGGATCAGGAGTCAGCCCTGTTTCACCTGGAGCACGCTGCAGACTGTGGGGAGCTGGAAGCCATCGTTGGGTTAGGACTTATGTACTCTCAGCTGCCACATCACATTCTTTCTGAGGTCACTCTGGAGGTAAGCAGAAAGATAAAAAAAAAAAATGCCAAAATGCAGAACTGTGGTCCACTGTAAAAGTAACATAAGAATAGCAGGAAATGGAGACAAAACAATAACCCTAGTTAGGTGTTCTGTAGCCTCTTCAGAGAAAGTAGATGACTTTCTAATTCAGGAATTAGACAAAGCAGCAAAAATTGCTGCCTGTTCCTGGTTTCACCAGCAAATTACTGCATACAGTTAGGAGGTTTTTGAAGTGATCTTTACTATTTGGCTTCTTAGTTTCTTGTGGCTGGGCCTGTTTCTCAGGCATACTAAACACTTGCAGCTGACTTGGAGAAACTGCATTTAGTGTTAGAGGAAGAAAGGGATGGTTTTACTTAGAAACATGCATTTTAAAGGTTTTGTTTGTTTTACTAGGACACAAAGGAGAACAGAAATAAAGGATTTGATTACTTGCTGAGAGCAGCAGAAGCTGGAGACCGGTCTTCCATGATTCTGGTAGCAAGAGCCTATGATACGGGTGTAAATCTTAGTTCAGACAGGTACCGTGCATGACAAATAATCATTTCTTTAATTTGATGGTACTCCACTGCGAGAGGGTTGGAGGGAGAAACACTTCCTTTATGTCTTTCAGTCACATAAAGAGCTGTTACGTCATAAGTAATGCTATGAAGTAGTGTTTTGGAGTTACTTCAAACTTACCCAGGTGTGAATAAAAGCAGAATTTAGGCCATGATATATCAATACTCTGAAAATCAGAGATCACTTCTGTTGGATACCTGCATATGTGTTGAATCCATCTGCATGTTTGATTTAGCCCTCATACCGAGATTGCCCTAGGATAGCCAAGTGATTTTTGCTCTGAAGTTGGTGATAAAACTCCCCTTGACTTCACTGGGGGTTGCATACTCGAAAATCCTGGGATCAGTGGGAAAAAATGAACACAAGTGTTCTTTTGGAGATGTAGTACTCTAACTGCTGTGTCTCTTCCTTAGTGATTTTTTGAAAACACAGGGTTTTTTTTTTTTAAATGGGGTTGTTTTTCTAATAAAGCTGTGAAAAGAGGTGTAGAACAGGAGAAATAAGTGAAGTCGTAAAGTGACTATAGATGAGATGCAGTCAAATGAACAAAGTATTTGTCACGGTTGTAATCTTTCACTGCTCCTCGTAATAAAAGTAGTAATGGAAATTTCACAGGAACGTAGTCTTAATGCTGAGGATGTTACTTTTAATTAAGAATGATTTTAAGTTTTAAGAAGTTTAAAAATGCTTTTGCCTTAGAAAGTATCTCTTAATTTGGCCAGCACTCATGTCTTGATAGGAGGGATAGGAGCAGCATTATTACTAAGTACTAAATGCCAAAAGGCTACACAATATATTGGTTTGATTTGAGACAGTGACCTGGTGTTGCAGTGCAGTTAGTGAGCCTCCATGAGAACATTTGCTTCCTTGGAGAGCATGGAGGCTCTGAGAAGCTAGTGCAAAATTGAATTCTGAATCTCCAGTGCAAAGTACATTTGTTTCCAACGGTAACTATCTTCAAAAAATATTTTTAACTTCAGAGTACAGGATTGGAAGGAGGCGCTGCACTGGTATAATGCTGCACTGAACATGACCGATTATGATGAGGGAGGTGAATATGATGGCACTCAGGATGAGCCCCGGTATCTGCTCCTGGCCAGGGAAGCAGAGATGTTAATGATGGGAGGATTCAACCTGAATAAGGATCCACAGAAATCAGGTGAGTTTTCATTTTGTTTCTGTAATTGGTAACCCTGCTTTTCCTTCACTTTTTCCCCAACATGTACCCCAAAAATACATTTCCTGCTTCAGCTGTTACAAAACATACAGAGGGTCAGTACCTTTAGATTTGTGGATGAAGCTGTAGTGAATGCTGGGTGATACAAGGCTGGGAACAGTGAAAGAAGAGATCTTGCTGATGACAGGGTAGCGGGTGGTGCCAGGTCCAGTCTTGTGACACACTGAGTCACTAGCAGGCAACCTTCGCTCCCTGTGAGGCCTCTAAACTGCAGGTTGCTGCTTGTATCTTGAGTTACACCCATGACTCCCAGACCCTACACAGCATTGTCTTAGTTGCTGTGTAATCTATGTATGAGGCGCCTAAGTCTGAC
Organism: Ardeotis arabs; assembly: GCA_011801015.1. Classification (NCBI taxonomy): domain Eukaryota; kingdom Metazoa; phylum Chordata; class Aves; order Otidiformes; family Otididae; genus Ardeotis; species Ardeotis arabs. The sequence goes on along the minus strand of JAAGAY010017222.1, from coordinate 21,889 downwards.
AGTCATCTTGGGGGCTCCTGCGGGCGTCGTACTTCGGTCCTTGCAAACGCATTGAAGAGCCGTCAGGAGCCGGTCATGTGACTTTCAACTTCAAGAGCAAAAGCCAGATTTCCAGATTCTCTTTTTGTCCTTTAATTGCGTCAGGATAAAGAGATGTTTTTTCTTCACTCTGTTAACATAACTGATGCTATTTCCTCCTCTAGGTGAGCTGTACACCGAAGCAGCAGAAGCAGCAATGGAAGCCATGAAGGGCAGACTGGCAAATCAGTACTACCAAAAAGCAGAAGAAGCTTGGGCGATGATGGAAGAATGATACTGCATTTAAGCAGTTCTTGTATATAATTTTTTAATAGACTTGCTGCATTTGCAGCTAAAAAGATATATTTTTATGTGATGTTACTAGTTTCCTTTTGTATTTCAGTTTTCTAATTTTTTTTTTTTGAGGGGAGAAATCCAAATGTAAGTGGTCTATAGGGTGCCATAGCATATGTCTGCTATCATTTTAAAGCTGTAATACAAAGATACACTTGACCTTTTGTAATTTTTTTTAACTGTTGGAATGTAGCTACTCATTTTAATAAGTAGTCCCATTCTGTTACGCTGGTGGTGTTGGGCACTTCTGTTATTCTTCTCAAACTAATTCTAGATAGAATCCTTAGAGTTTGGGGAGGAGTGGGGAAGATGCTTCAGACTGGCATGGAGGATCTTCAGGGTGGAATATGTTTTGTTCATTACTAGAATTGCATATTTTACCATCAGAAAATCACTTATGTTCCTGATGAGGTGCGGCATTCAGCTACCTCTCTGATTTTCACATTTTGCACCATATAATAACCTAGTTGTATAAAATTCTACTGATCTTACATGATAAAATCGGGGTCCTGAGGGAACTGACAGATGAAGTCGCTAAGCCACTATCCATTATATTTGAGAAATCGTGGCAGTACAGTGAGGTTCCCACTGGCTGGAAAAGGGGAAACATAACCCTCATTTTTAAAAAGGGAAACAAGGAAGACCCAAGGAACTACAGGCTTGGCAAGGTCATGGCGTAGATCCTCTTGGAAACTGTGCTAAGGCACATGGGAAATAAGGAGGTGATTGGTGACAACCAACATGGGCAAATCACGCCTGACAAATTTGGTGGCCTTCTACAACAGTGTTATAATGTTGGTGGATAAGGGAAGAGCAACTGATGTCATCTGCCTGCACTTGTGCAAAGTATTTGACACTGCCTTGCATGACATCCTTGTCTCTAAATTGAAGAGACATGGACTTGATGAACGGAGCACTCAGTGGATAAGGAATGGCTGGATGGTCGCACTCAAAGAGTTGTGGTCAGTGGCTCAATGTCCAAGTGGAGACCAGTGATGAGCGGCGTTCCTCAGGGGTCCATGTTGGGCCCGGCCCTGTTGAACATCTTTGTCAGCAGCATGGACAGTGCGATGGAGTTCACCCTCAGCAAATTTGCTGGCGACACCAAGCTGTGTGGTGCGGTCAACACACTGGAGAGGATGGATGCCATCCAGAGGGACCTTGACAGGCTGGAGAGGTCGGCCTGTGCAAACCTCATGAAGTTCAGCCAGGCCAAGTGCAAGGTCCTGTACATGGGTTGGGGCAATCCCAAACACCAATACAGGCTGGGTGGAGAATAGACTGAGAGCAGCCCTGAGGAGATGGACTTGGGAGTGCTGGTGGATGAGAAGCTCAACATGACCCAGCAATGTGTGGTTGCAGCCTAGAAGCCAACCACATCCTGGGCTGCATCAAAAGAAGCGTGGCCAGCAGGTCAAGGGAGGTGATTCTGCCCCTCTACTCCACTCTTGTGAGACCCCACCTGAGGGGCTCCAAACCTGGACACAGTACTCAAGAAAGACAGGGACTTGTTGGAGCAAGTCCAGACGAGGCCATGAAGATGATCAGAGGCCTGGAGCACCTCTCCTGTGGAGAAAGGCTGAGACAGTTAGGGCTGTTTAGCCTGGAGAAGAGAAGGCTTCAGGGAGACCTTGTTGCAGCCTTTCAATAATTAAAGGTGTCTTATAAGAAAGATGGGGACAAAGTTTTTAGCAAGGCCTGTTGTGATAGGACAAGGGGTAATGGTTTTAAACTAGGAAGCAGTAGATTTAGATTAGACATAAGGAAAAATTTTTTTAGAGTGGGAGTGGTGACACACTGGCACAGGTTGCCCAGAGAGGTGGTGGATGCTCCATCCCTGGAAACATTCAAGGCCAGGTTGGATGAGGCTCTGAGCAACCTGATCTGGTTGGAGATGTCCCTGCTCCTTGCAGGGGGGTTGGACTGGGTGGGCTTTGAAGGTGCCTTCCAACCCAAACCATTCTGTGATTCTGTATTTGTCCAAGGATGTACAGTAGCAAGATCTGTAATATACGGGTAATTTGATTTTTACAGTGACATCTCAATTCTCAGTGAAGCTAGGTCATCTCACTTAAAATGAGAATGCACTTTCCACCATTTCTAGAGGGATGTTTGAAAGGTTAAAGGATGTTTATTTACCTATTTCTATGTATAGAAAATAATTTATCTCATTTAAATAGCTTTTAAAATAGTGTTTTATCTGCGAATGGTTTCAAATGCTAGTTAGAGAAAACACTTGGTTAAAAAGAGGAAACAATATTATTCTTAAACACTTGGATTTCTGTGTCCTGTTCCCATAATCATAACCAGTAACAGGACAAATACATGGTGGGGGTTGAATTATCATTGCATAGAGGTAAGTTTCTTCAAATCCAGTATTTCATTCCAGAGCTGCTGTGCCATCTATGTGGCTAGTACAGAAGCTGTTCCTATTTCTTGGTCGTGGTTAACAGTTGTTTTGCAGGAGATTAAGGTGGAAGCTTTTGCCTTCCTGGCCTTACAGTTTTCTGAGGGTGTAAATTGATGGGAGTAAGGGGCAGCCCCTCTGAAGTGCTGAATGACCTGTAACGCTCACCAGTCTCACTTTAGCCAAGCTTTTAAAAGCATACTTAAAACTAAGCAGGCTGCTAGATGATGCAGTTGATTTAATTGAGACTTCTTGCATGTGTAGCCAAGTAATATTAATTTCTTGTAAAATGTAGAAACTGTTCAAGGAACAGAAATTGGTTCTTCCTTTGCTGTGTGAGCGCCCGTCACTGAGCTCCAAAGTTGTGCTCCCCGTTTACTCTCTCTGGCAAGTGGATCTTGAATTATTATTTAAACAATATCCAAGCATGATGTTAGTAACAACTGCCACTGTCTGAAAGAGGTGATATCCTGGTGGTTAAGGAAGTCAGATGGGAAGATTTTAATCCTTTCTAGGAGGGAAGGAAAAGTTATCCTTGGATGTCATACTTCTGGGTGGGTCCTGTAACCACCAGGCAGTTGTAGCCGTGAGTAGCCTTGCAGCACTTGGCCACATCCCCCTCTATAATGTGGGGGATGTGGGAAGGTAGCATTCATGGCCTTTTAATTTTGTTTTTTGTTTTGTTTTGAGAGTGAAGGTGAAACTCTTCACCCATTAATGGAGGCATGTCTAATTTCTAGATCTCAGCTGGGCTTAGGTAGAATATTAAGCTAGGTACTAAAATAACCAAATTTTTTGACCTAGTATCTTTTGGACCTAGTATGCAGGAATAGAACCAAAGTTTGTAAGATCACAAGTCTGATGGATGTTTTAAGTGCCTATCCAAAGTTCTGCTTTAGGTGCCTAAAGCCTCTTTTGGATGTGGCCTTTTTGCTCTTTCAATTCATAGCATTAAAATAGCAGCTCTCAGTGAAAGGTGCATGTACCATTCACCTCTGAAGACAGCTGTGTAGTCAGAGTGTTCTGTAGGACTGATACAGTGTAGGCACTATAACGAATTCAGACAAAAGTATTTCTTTTCCTCGTAAGGTGTTGAGATTTTCCTTGAGAAGGAAGCATGTGTAGCAACGCCACCAACCATATAGGGAGGAGAGGAGATTGAATGTGCCTGTCCAAAATCTGTAAGTAAAGGACATCAAGTGTAATTATTCGTACTTTTTGGTGTAGTTTAATTTGCTAAATTCAGTAGTTGCTTAAGTTGCTGACAGTTCTCTGCAGGTCTGGTATGAAAATGTGCACACAGCTCTGTGAAAAAGTTATAATTAATTCTTTGTTTGCAAATACTGCTTTTTTAGTCATTTAGACTACCTTCTGTCCTAAGGTGGTATCATATTATTTAGCTACACAATAAACAGGACTGTCAATAATTTGAAAATGAAAATTGTTTACAGAAATATGCACAACTTATTCTATGACATTCTTTTGAAGAGAAAAACTATATATTTGACAGACTTTTGGAATGATACTGCTATATGCTGTATTTTTAATCTATTCACAATGAATAAATGGGTATTTTTAAAAAATGTGAAAATAAATCTGAGGCTTGACCTGCCAGAGCTTACCTGGGTTCAGTGTTTCCTGATGTCGGTGGGAATATTGCTTGCGCAAGGACAGTGAGAAGGAAGCCTTTGTGTGTATGTCAGACATGCAAATACTGAGTGCCTGCATCACTTAGTCCTCTTGTTCACTTTCTCTTGGTTTCGTTCTGGCTGGTCAATAAAGTAGTTGTTCTTGTCACTTTTCTCAGTAGAGTTTTAGTCATTGTGTATGGGGGTTTGCTTTTGGTTTTTTTCTTTATAAATTGCCAAAGTTCAATCCTACTATTGCAAGCTTCTAGAAATCCTGTGTTGTTTTTATTATTCCATCCCTGATTTCATTCATTTTCACAGTCAGAAATAACTAACTGGGAGGAAATAACTAGATATGTACCAACAAAATCTGTTTTCTTCAAGAAAACTAAATAGTTGATGTGCTCTTTCATTTGCATTCAATTACGCATGCAATGTCTGTAACTAACATGGGATACGATGTAAGGACCAAAGTGTTCATTTGCAGGACTGCTACAGAGGCATCCTTATACCTTCCGTCTCTGCTTAGTCCTGAGGAAAGAGTGAAAATACTTGGCCTCTATGATTTGAGGTGGGAGAGGTTTTTTTGTAATGGCTCCGATATCTAATGATACAGTGTTCTCTTCAGTACGATTTATTCCTGTTTCTGCTCAAGAATAAACTGTCTAATATTAGCTGTTTTGAACTGTTAAAAATTAAGCTCTTACTGTAGCTTTTTTAATTGTTTTATTTAGAGAGGTATAATTTATTATACCAGTATAGTTTAAACAATATGAAATTGTTCTCTAGCAAAGGTACTTTGACATAGCAGAATCTCGTAACAAAAAAACCCCAGCAGAGCCTCCTCACTCCACTGTAGTGTCACTAAGATGAAGAATGGTGAAATTTGGCACTGCAAGCCTTGTCTTTAGCTGTAGCTGCTGTCACTGAGCTGGGGTGTTTGGCAATTGTAACGAAGGAAGTGGGGATAGCATCCATCAGAAAGCATGGAGATGGCCAACACTTACAGCTTATAAAGTGTAAATAAGAATATTGCCTGTTTCTTAATTACTGGTCTGTGGGACTGATTGGAATCTTACTTTCTTCCCCACAGGTATAGTTTCACTTCTGAGAGTAGAATGACAGATGTAGTTTAGGTGCACCAAATCAGGACTTCTCCTCTGAATTTTAACAGGGAGGATTTCACTTGAACCTCAGGTTGGATTCAGAGCCAGTGCTTCTGATGGTGAGTGAGGCTGTTTTCAGGTTTAAGTTCAGGGGCAGCTCTCATGTGCTTCCCACTGCTGGGGACCCAAACACTTCATGGGGACAGCTCATGGGTTTGTAAACCTCAGGCCTGGTCCTTAGTCTGGACATAATAGATAAAAGTGTTAGGTCTCTGCTTTTCTCTGGCTAACTCCTGTGCCAGGAAAGCAATATAATGAGGCTGGTAGCTTGTGTTACATTTTGAGTTCTGCTGTAAATTAACTCTTTTTTTTAATCTGGAAGAAGTCCTGTAATTATCATCTTACCTCGCACTAGTAAAGTGAGAAACCTGTGACCAACTGCCAGCCCTGAGGGGTGACCTGTGCTCTTATCCCCTGTAAGTGTCACGCATGGCAGACATGGATAATCTTGGGTGCCCAGGCTTCCTTCACCGTTCAGAAATGTCTCTGTGGCCAGGCACGCAAGCGTTTCAGGGACAGAGGCTGAGCTCACCCACAGCAGAGCAGAAAAGCACTTCTGTGAGGGGGTGTTGGTGCCTCTTGATGCCTGGGCAAAAGGACCTGTGGGGCCCAGCAGCCCTTACAATGAAAAGCCCACCTGTAAGCTGTGCTCCCTGCACATCTCCCACACACCACATCTTCCCCCTGCACTGGATGTGCAGTGCTGTGGATGGTACCCTGTGGTACCCTGTGTCTGCTGCTGTATGGGCAATTGCTGGGAGACCACTCAATCAGATTCTTCCCCTAAACTTTTCTGCCTGAGCAGCTTACGGGTGATTTGCTGTGTGAAGCCAATTCAGGTCTGCCTACCTTCTCTCCTCCCTGAACCTCTCCTGCTTTTCTGCAAAGCCAGGGCTGCGGGGGGGGAGTGTGAGCTCTCTCTGTTCTCCAAAAAAAAAAAAAAACCACATTATTTTGAAAAGGCACTGAACTCAAGGGTGTGAAACTGCAGCAGTCCTGAGGGAGAAGGATCCCATTCATGCTTTCATGTGTGTGCTGTTACTCGTCAGTACTTGCAGGCAGTGAATGAAATTTTTAGCAGGACTGTGCAAGAGAGCTGTGCTGCGCCCCTTTGCACACCAGTTGCGCTGGCTGCCGCGCTGCTCCCGGAGCTGCAAGCAAAAAAACCAACCCCCGGCCACCCAGCCTGCTGGCTTGTCCCTGCGCAAAGTCAGTGAGCTGTAGCTTTGCAGCAGAAAATTAAAATATCTAGGTTTCGGATATTTTTTAGGCTTTCAGAGGGAGTGCACAGGCTCTGCCCCCACGTAGCGCAAACGCGAGTGGCCTGCGCCGTGGCCTCCACGTGGCAGCGGGGCGGCGCGGAGGGCTGGCCCCAGCCCCTGCTCAGCCCTGTCCCCCGCGGCGTGGGAGCTCTGCTCCCCCCCTGGCCGTCCCTGATTGCGTTGCACCGCTGCAATTGCACCTCCTTGGAGACGGGGCTTTTAAAAAGACCACACTATTTTATTTTTACGGTGGAAGGGGCGTGTGGCGAGAGTAGTTGCTGGCACTGAGATCTGGAGTAAAATTGTCGGCGAAAGAACGCGTGTCACGGCGGTAGCGTGGCCGAGCGGTCTAAGGCGCTGGATTAAGGCTCCAGTCTCTTCGGGGGCGTGGGTTCGAATCCCACCGCTGCCAGTCTTTATTTTTTCCTACTGCTGGCCGCCGCCGCTGCAGCGGCCCCTGGCGGCCGCGGGGGCGAGCCGCCCGGGGGAGCATTGTGGGTAGGAGGAGGGCCGCGTCCCCACGTGCCGGCTGCAGTGACACCAACATGGCCGCTGCCTGAGCGCCGCCCGCCGCGCCGCGCACCGCCACCGGGGAGCCGGCGGCCCCGCTGCTCACGCCGGCCCTCCGCCAGGTAGGCGGTTGTGGCGCCGCTTTTGCTCCTGCCGGGGCCGCGCGGGCAGCGGGGACCTGCGGGCGGTGGAGGGGGAGGAGCGCGGCCTGGGTTGAAGTGGGCTTCCCCTGTCCGGGGAGGGCGGTGGAGACGAGACTCTGTGAGGACCCGGGGCCGTGGCTGTCTGGGCGAGGCTCTGACGGGAACCGGCGCGGGTCGGCGCCGCCATGGCGGGGCCCTCGAAGAGGAGCGGGCGGGGGTCTAGTCACAGGCCGCGGCCCCTCGGCTCCCCTCACCGGCGGGTCGGGGGGTACCGGCCGGTCCTCCCGGGGCTGTAAAGCGGCGGCACCGGGGGGCCCGGGGCCCTTGCCCCTAGGGCTGGCAGCTCTGCGCCTCCCCCCTAGGAGGGCGCAGATCCCACGGCAAAAAAAAATGCAGCCGGCTGCCTCTGCCTGAGCATCGGCTCTGCGGGGACGGTAGCACAGCCCTGCCCCTCCGGGGGACGAGGCGCCAGGTCCCTCCTGCTCCGTGGTGGGGTTGCTTCTTCATCCCCGCGTTACGTGCGGGTTTGGGAGCCTGGCCGTGCCCTCCCTGCTCGGGTCCCCCTTCCCCGCGCTCCCCCTGTGCTGCCAGGCTGCTGTGTCAGGAGAACGTAGGCTCGCGAGCTGCCAGAAATGACGGAGCCGTTGTCGGGGGGAGCGTTGGGGTGCGCAGGGCCCGCGGCTGAGCCGCTGCGGGCTGGAGCTCTGCCTGCGCGGGAGATGGGGCTTGGCACTGTGACCCGCCGCGGTGCGGGGCCGCCCCGTGAGAGCTGTCGCCCAGCAGCGAGCGGCTTAAGCCCCGCACCTGGCAGAACAGGGCTAGTGCTTCACTACGTAAGTGTTGAGGTGTTAAAGAAAGATTCATGGTTAACGCATAATCTCTCAAATCCTGAAGGTGTGCTTCAGTGACAGCACCTTCAAAGGGAGGTCCTGGTGCAGAGGAGCCCTCTTTGAGTTCACTGCCAGAGGATGACTGTGCAAAGCTGCTTGCAGATGAGCAAAGCCAGGAGAAAATTAAGCAAATAATTAGGTCAAAATTGTAATGATCATAAATGTTTGGAAGGTGCTTCAGCTTTTTTCCCAGCTTCCGTTTTACTGTATGACATGGGTCACTCTGAGCTAGAGGATCATTGCTAGGGCTGGACTGAGCGACTCTCTGCAGAAGAAGGTCCAAGTGCCAGAGGAAATAATGGATTGAGGAGATGGCACTTTTCCCACTTTGCTGGTTCATTATCTGTACTTTAAGGCACTGATGTGGCGGGAGTTCCTGGTCTTCCCTGCACTGCATAATTATATATGAAGAATATTTCAAGTTTCAGTGTTGGCGCTTTGGGGGTCCATTATTACTGACAAATTTAGCAGTGAAATGCTGGAGCATTTCTTGCAGGCCTGGCTAAAAGTCTGTGTGTGTCAGATGACATGCAGATTTGCAATTTTTCATCTTACAGTTACGTTAAAGTCTTTGGTAATAAAAAAAGATAGCTCTAGTACCCAACTGCCCTTCTAGGCTCAAACTCAGAGGTAGGATTCAGTTGCTTCATCACTGATTTTTACAGTTCTTTAACCACAGTATTTTTCTTCATTGGTTCTAAATTGGTGATGTTACGGGCGGCTAATGAGGGGTTTCATTGGTCCTAGCATTGGTCACATTGCAGGAGAAATGAGAAGATTTATTTCTTGCCATCCTGCAAGCTGTTCTAAAGTTTAATGATTCATACTAATAACTTGCATTAATATTGATTTGCACTGTAAAGGAAAGTCCCTTTTAAAAGAAAACAATTCCTCCAAAAGGAAATTTGAAACTCTGCTGGCCATGTTTGCTGTGTCCTAGTATTTAATTCCTTTCTATAACTGTTGTGATGTCATATATAAAAATATATATGATGTGTGGAAATTAAGACCACCATATACGTGTGTATATGTGTACTGTAGATGTAGAATTGCATCTGCATGCCTTCAGTGAAAGCTTCATTCTGATTCAGAAGAATCTGTCAAGTTACATGAATATCACAAATTGTGCTGGGACACACTTCTTCCAGTTTGTAGAGCTGTCATTCTGATACTCCAATAAAAGGAACCGTAGTCATTCTTTATCCTTAAATGAATAAGAAAAAATGTAATCTCTGTAATTTAACATTTTTTTCTTGAGTACTGACAGGTGGATTCACAAAGAGATTTCACATATAATTGCGTAAGCAGCGTTAGATGAGGGACCAGAGACCAAGTCCTTCAGGCTAAGGACCTCTTTCTCTCCTTAGCCCAGGGAATCTTAATTTCTCTTCTGGAAAGTGGAATAACTTTCTCAGGAGAGAAAGAACAAGCTAACACATACTTGGCACTCAGACTAAGAAGGGAAGGGTGGTTCCCAGTCCTCTCAGGGAGGTGAGGAAGGAGGGTTTGGACCCAGATCTCCCACTTTCTGGGTGTAATCGCATGTTCTTGCACATCCTGGGCATTCTCACATCATCAGCTCTGGTCTGAATGAAAACTGCAGTTGTTCCATTTTGTGCAGAGCTATCAGGCCAGCTTTACATGAGCCTGCTGTATCAGGCCACCCAGGGGACATGAGCAGGGAAAGCAAAATTGGAACTGACAAATCTCATTTTTTTAAAACAACATATTTCTGCCTGTATTTTTGGGAAGAACTGAGTGCCTGATTGCAGAAAACACTCTGATATCAATCTTATCTCACACATTCACAGTTGTGCAGTAACAGTGCTGGCCTGGAGTTAACTGAAGATACTGGCTTTTTGCTATGAAGGTTTTTTGTTTCTGCAAAATAATTTAAAATATGAATCTGAAATATTATTAAGCGGTAAATTTTCAAAAACAGATATGTGGTGGGAAGAGCTAGGGATATACTGGTGCATAAAGAAATTGAAAATTCCAGTTTGGTGCTGTAAGGGGCGCTTTTTTTGGTATTGGAGAACCTGTAAGTGAAAAATATGGACTTGTATTTCTAGGTGGAATGGCACAAACAGTGTAAATAAATCAGAGGTGTTGCCTGAATGGAAATTTGCCTGTGTAGTAATATTAAGAACACTCATATCCAGACTGCCTATCCAGCCTTTCTGAAAGGTTTCTCAGATAACTGCATGCAGATTAACGTGATGTTCTGAAAAGCCTGCATGTCTGTTGAAATATACTGAGCTGCTTAAATTATGTGGTGGCTTGTGTATTTGAAAAAAGATCATAGAATCATAGAATCATAGAATGGTTTGGGTTGGAAGGGACCTTCAAAGGTCATCTAGTCCAACCCCCCTGCAAGGAGCAGGGACATCCCCCACTAGATCAGGTTGCTCAGAGCCCCATCCAGCCTGGCCTTGAATGTTTCCAGGGATGGGGCATCCACCACCTCTCTAGGCAACCTGTTCCAGTGATCTACAACTCTCATGGTGGAAAAATTTTTTCCTAATGTCCAATCTAAATCTACCCCCCTCTATTTTAAAACCATTACCCCTAGTCCTATCACAACAGGCCCTACTGAACAGTCTCTCCCCTGGATGTAACATGGATGCTGGCTTCCTTCTCTTGCAACTGCTGTTACCAGCTGATACTGGACGTTGCCTTTTCCTCTGTAGGAGGTCCAGCAAAGAAGTAAACTGGCATTGGGGAGTAGAAGGTAGTGAGGGGGAGTTCCCAAACATAGATCTTGTTTCCTTGCCTGATTATCTTTGGTGTTGAAAATTTCCTTGGTCAGTTTCTGAGAGGTCTTTTTTTTATGCCTATCTTGACCAGTACTCACTGATTAATGGTGTCTTAATGATCTGGACTAATTAACATTGTTGCAATGGCATCCCAAATAATTTGTAGATCCTTTTGTTTTATTTCAGCAGGGAAAAATGATTGTTGCTTTAGCGGAGGGATATTTTTTTTGTAGAAGAGTCTGAACCAGACATGACACTGACTCCCGCACTGGTTTGAACATGGTGACTCTTTGTGGTCAGTCCCCAGCTGATACCAGAGTCGTCTTGTCTTTGGTATTTCTGTAGTTCCGAAGTAAAATCTGTTGCTCTGATTGTTTAAAAGGACTACAAGAGAGGCCGAGGAGTGTTTTGGACCTTTCATTTAGCAATACAGTCTGAGGAGCGGTAGGTCAAGAGACAAGGCTGCAACATGTCAGGTAGATGAAATCAAGGTCAGCATATTCACAGATGGGGGTATTGTCTGGTCCCAAGCGCAGGGTTTGTGCAGGCTTTATCTTCTCCCAGCCCTTTAGCTGGGAGCTTTCTCCATTATCTGCTTTCAAGGAGTTTTTCTGAGAAGAGAAGCTAGTGATGCGTGTGGCACTGTCCTTAGTGACAGCGATGGCTGCAGTGGCAGTTTCAGAGCTCGCACGTGCTGTCTGACTGTGGATGTGCTGGCTGGAAAACCAGCTGCTCCCTGTGTGTTATAGGTGTGCAGTGTACAAGAGATATACTTCAGGCAAGTACAAAAGGCCTGTGTTTCCCTCCATAGAGCACTGATTCAGTGCTCTCTTTATTACATAACTGCTGGCTTTCAGAAAAGTTACAAGAACTTACCCGGTTTTGAGACATTTACTTGTCTCTTAAATTTGATGGCAGTCAGTCAAGATTGTGGAGTATTAGGGACTGGATCATGCAAACACATACATTCCTTCAAAAAAGAGACTAAACAGATTACCTCTGAAAGGAAAGGAACCAAGTTAACTTGAACAAATACTTCAGGCTGCATGTGGTGCGTGACACACATGTCATGACTCATGTGACATTTCTGTTTCCTTTCAGGTTGTGCCAAGGAATAAGCCAAGAAAAAGCGTTTTGTATCCTAGCATGGCAAATGAAGAAGATGATCCAATTATACAAGAGGTAAAAGCGCATCGTGACAGCAGTGATAGTACATGTGGCTTTTTTAAAAAAAAGTTATTATTCTAGTTTCCAGTGGCCTTTCATTACTGAAACAATGTTTCATCAACATCAGTGGTTAACTTCTAACCAATGACTTGCTCTGTGCAAGGAAATATGTTATGTGGGCCAAGTATATGGCTCATGATCTCTGTTTTGCCAAAATAGTAGTGTTCATGTTGGAAAGATTATGAAGGATGAAAAACATGAGCTGCCATGTTAGAAGAGGAACACAGGTGGGGAACTTGCTTCTACCACTGTGTGTTTCCAGTGACTATTGCATGTCTCTAAGAGCTGTAAAAAATTGAAATTACTTTGATAAGTTAATATCTGTTAAATCTGAAGCTAAAATGTTCCATGCCTTCTGCTAAAACAAGCAGTTGTATCTCCAATTCTGGACTTCTTTAAAGGACTGCTGTGTCCAAAAGAGTAGCCACAGTGTCCTGTTCACTTTATGTCTGAATTTACACACCAGAAGTACAAGGAAGGACAAGCTCATAAGAAGGTGAAAAGCCATGAGAAAAGGAGTGGGAATTATCAGGAGTATATCTAAAGGTATCCAAAATGGCAGCTTCTGTATGTGATATTCATAAAATAACTGTGGATTTTCGGTGCTGGTGGCAGAATGCTAATTTGGGATGTGGGTGTCTCTTGTCTGATGTAGAAAATTTTATGGCGAAGTACTAGTAATGAAGTTACCTTTCAGTCATACTGCCAAAGAGAGAACTTCCTCCTCTTTCTGTAATTGTGATAACAGATTCTCTTCAGCCCCTCGAAAAAAATTTTCCTCTTTCATTTAAGATTTGTTTGCCAAGTTTCCTTAGAGAGAGAAAAACACAGCTAGAGCCACTGTCTACTGCCTCATTGTAGTGGGGTTTTTTTTTGTTTGTTTTTTAAAAAGACCAAGTGCAGAATTTCATGTTAAAATCAGCAGAAAGGAGACTTTTGACAGGAGAGTCATGAATGTGTTTTATGTTAGAGTTTGTAATGAAAAGCTAAAATTGACAGTATTTGAGCTCTAGGGATTGTTCTTTCACCTGAGGCTCCACCAATTAGAGCTGGTATCTGATGAAAGTTGTTTGGTTGGTTTGCTTTTTAGATTGACGTGTTCCTGGCCAGAAGTCTACTGGAGAAGCTGTATCTGTTTCAGGTATTTCAGTTAACCTTTATGCAGTGATAGTTTGTTTAAAATAAATTTAAAGAGCAGTAACTTTCCTTATTACTTCAGCTTGCCAGGAACATGGGTAAAGGCAAGCCTGTTTGGGTCTCAGTCAGTTGAAACATTTAGTATTACATCATTGCCAAGAGAGGAGTGGTCATTTATGACACAGTCTTATCATTAAATCACTTCCTTTAACCTCCCTCAGGGAGTGCTTTTAGTAGATGATGTCTTTTTGTCATGGTTTGGACAAATCTGCAGTCTCTTAGCCATCTTCTCTCATCACTGATTTCTGGCATGTTTACATTTACGTTATCACTGTTCATAAATTAGTGCGAGTCATCAGAAGAGCCCCCTTATATTGTGGAGATAAAACCAACTAGTGATTGAAGGTGGAAAGATGTTAGGAAGGTAGCGGTCTCTTCCATTTTGCCACTGAATTTCTCTAGTCATTTTATCCTTGTGATTCACTTTTCCCATCTGCAAAACGGGAAGTCTTTTGAGGCAGTTGATGAAGTGTTTGTTATAAATCAGTGATGGTTACTGGCAAGCCCACTGCCTCCTGTACAGATCCTCTGCACGGCACATGCCAGCGGAGCACGGCTGGAGACAGCCAGACATGCTGGACGAGGCTGCGCAGCCTTGCTTCTGGGACACCCACAGTTGCTCCATGTCAAGAGTGAGCATTGGTTTGCGATGGGGCCTGTGGGTATTTTGGAGAAATGGCAGCTCTGAACAGGATGCTGCTGCGGCTGGAAGATTTCGTTTGGATACCACACTGTCCTCTCAGCATTCCCAAATGGTTCAGAAGAGAGACCCATGTGGCTAAAGTTGGGTTTGGTGTCCTGACCGGCTACATGTGGCCCATGTGCTGTAAGCTAACACTACTTCTGTAAACCCACAAATACTGTACTCTTAGGTAATAACTCTGCAGAGCTAATGCTGAGGGATGAGTTTTTAATTGCGTCTCAGTTCCTTTTTCTGCTGGACTGATGTGTGGTGCTGTTTTCCTGTGTTATAGTTTATGATGGCATGTGAGGAGCAGGAAGGGGGTTGTGTAGCGATGAAAGCAGAGGACTAGGGGGAAAGCAACAGGCTTTCTAGGTCATACTCCCAAATCCCCTGATGACTCACAAATCAGTTAAGTAATTTATTCTCTTGATGTCTTGTACCCATCCGGCAAGTGGATCTGTGTGTGAGAGGAAGGGAAGATTGAGTTAATTTCTGTGAAGTTCTTTGATCTTTAAATGAAGAGAGGTTTGTGAAATTTTTTTGTTTTCCAGTATCCTATTCGTCCAGCTTCCATGACATATGATGATGTTACACATTTATCAGCGAAGATAAAACCAAAGCAGCAAAAGGTTGGTCACTGTTTGAGTCTAGTCTGCAAAAGTTGTTTTATGTTGTGCAGAATGTATTTAAAAAAAACACATTGTGCTATTAAGCTGTTATAACTGAGCAGCTACTTGCAGAACCAGATCTCTGTGCTTGGAGTTACGGGGGAGTAACTCCAAGTAAAGTAGAATTTACAATAAGAGTGGTTGATAAATTAGAGGAATTAAAGTCATGATGGAAAAGCCACTCTTTATTACAAAATAGTGACTCGGGAAACGTAGTTACTAATGCTAATTCAGTCTGTACGTGCTTGTGCCTATACAGCTTGATTTAAAAGGTCTTTACAATATTCAGAAAAGGGCTGAGCTTTGGAGGCATGCTCTGTCTTTCACTGTCAGTGCAGGTCTTGATTTCTCTCTCGCTTGGCTGTGAATCATCAGCAGTCCTTTTGAAATCAGTGGGCTCGTATGGGTAGTGAAAGTATTGCCAAAGCCAGAATGATTGCATTTGCTTGCAGATGTATCCCAAAACTATGTCTGTGATTGTAAAATGCCTCATGTAAAAAGCACAGAAATAGATATCTGTGATATTAGGATTTTGTTCTGGGAAGTGGTTAAGGAGAATGCATGTGTGAGCTTTGGAGTCAGAGTGCATGTTGTGTTCAGGAAGTCTTCTATTAAAATCTCATTTCTCTGCTCCCATGCATTTATGTGAGAGTTTATGTGTCTCTAGCCTATTGTTAAAATGTCTCCATCCTACGAAAACCCATATATGCGCTCAACTTTACACATGAGATTTGCCCGGTGGATTTGAATGATGCTGCTTATGTATTTAAATCTGCTGCAAACCTGTGGAAATGTTAGCAAGTGTGGGATTGAATTTTAGTTTATATGTTTGGGGTTCTGCCGTGGTAATTAGCTCTGTTTCCTTTCATCTTATTTAGGTTGAACTGGAAATGGCCATCGATACTTTGAATCCTAACTACTGTCGCAGCAAAGGAGAACAGATTGCTCTCAACGTAGATGGCACATGTACAGATGAAACAAGTACCTACTCCTCGTAGGTGTCCTCTTTGCTTTAACTTTTTTTTTTTTTTTTGTGGTGAGCATAAATACATGCATGTCCACCAGGGCTTCAGGAGAAGGTGAGAACAAGTGGCTGTACAATCTCGGGGGATGCTTTGGACACTGTTACATAGCAAGAATTATTGGAAGTAACCTACATTTTTTTTGTGTCCTTCATGAGTTCTGAATTGCGAACAGAAAGATGACTATATATATTTGCTGCAATTGTTGATACTCCATTTTGAGAATTGGTGATTTCAGACCGTTAACATCTGTATGCCACATTGCCTGTAGAATACAGTCTCACAGCATTCTGTCTGCAGGAAGCTGATGGACAAGCAAACTTTCTGCTCTTCGCAAGCTGCAAGTAATGTTTCCCGCTATGCAGCTGCTGTTTATAAAAAAGGTAAGTTTCTTCTGCTCACCGTTCACATCAGTGAAACATGCTCGTTTCAGGGTTAAAATAAGATCTGTTTGTTCTTGGGTTTTTTTCAGCCTAGATTTTAATTGACTAATGCTTCTTTAAAGAAAGGAAAACTTTTCCTTATCAATGCCCCCAGAGTCCTTGAGAAGGTCTAGCAAAATTGTAAATATTATATCAGAACACTGTGGGTTTGTAGATACCTCCAGGATCTTAACAGTGTTTGATGGCCTGAAATAATACACATTTGTAGCATAGATTTGTCATTGTTGTTTATATTACTATCTCCACCTAACAGTATCTTTCTCATTTTCCTGTTCCAACACTTTTTGCCTCTTTCCTATCTCCTAATGCCATCACAGAGTTTTGATCTGAGGATCATTTGAGATGAAAATATGTAAATTGTCTTCAGTGATGACTATTTTACTGTGAGTCTCCTGAACTATAGGTCAGGTCTGAGACAGAATGCAGCTCTCTACAAGATCTGGTTTCAACACAAAAAGGAAAGTAATAGAAATAGGTCTTGGTCTTTCATAGTCCTTTGAAATCCTGAGCACTTAATGAATTTTTCACTCAATCCCTTTTTACATTTTAGCATATTAAATATTTATTTTAATTGACGCTGTGCCTTTACACAGATAGGGAGATAATGAAAAGTGCTGCCCTTGTGCAGTGGAAAAAACCAATTTCAACCAACATTAATTCTGTTTTTCAGGTGAACTTCACCTGACTCCACTACATGGAATTCTTCAGCTGAGGCCAAGCTTCACCTACTTGGACAAGGCTGATGCAAAACACCGAGAAAGAGAAGCTGCTAATGAAGGTAAATGCTCCATGAGTTGTGTTTTCTTTTGGGAGGTGAGATACAACTTCTCTCTAGAATTTCACTAATAAGAGTCATTATATTCTGAATGTGTTTATTATAACCATATACTGATTATAAGCCCATTTCTCAGATTATTTTGCTGATCTTATTTTCAGTGTCATTGCATAAATGATTTTGTAGGCACAGTGTTTGGGGGATTGGCAGAGGGATGGGAGGTGGTGGGTAAGCAGCAGCAGCAGGGAGTGTCTCACCACTGCCACTGAAAAGCTGCACTGCGAAGCTCGTGGGAGCGGTATCTCCTGTCATAGGAGCAGAGTGGTGCTGTCATGCATTGCATAGTTTGGCAAGCTGGGATTGAACCCATGGTTGCGTAGTTCCTAGTACTGCTTTCTTCCTGTATGGGTCCCCAAACGGTTACAGATTGGCTTTGGCCCTTGTCCTGCAGTGATGTGTTTATTCTGTTGTATTTTTTTGGCAGGTGGTGATTCATCCCAGGATGAAGCTGAAGATGACGTTAAGCAAATTACTGTATGTCCAACTTCCTTTTTATGATACTTCAGGCAACAGTTCACAAGAAAGCATGACAATTCGCACCCCAAATAAAAGGACAGGAAACCTCAGCTAGTCCTGGTGACCCTGTGCTTGGGAGGGGGGGAACCAAGATAGACTTGCACTTGTTGTACAGGCATAAAGATGGCACTAACAGCAAGGGGTGATTCGTTTGAGCTAGGGCCCCTAGCTTCTTTTACTTATGTGTCAAATAAATAATGCAGTTGTTTTCTTTGTGGGGTTTGGAGGCTATATTTAATGATGCCCAAATCTTCTAGGTACGATTCTCCCGCCCTGAGACCGAACAAGCTCGTCAACGACGTGTTCAGTCCTACGAGTTCCTGCAGAAGAGACAAGCAGAAGAGCATTGGGTTCATCTGCATTATTATGGCTTGAAGGTGGGTGTGTGCTGGCTGCTGAAGAGAGGCTGCCTGGGCATGAAGGCTCAGCCAAGTCTAAAACTGTTTTTAACTCTGGGCCCATGGGAATCAGGGAATTGTCAGAAGATAATGGAAAAAAGTAGGTCTGCAGCCATGAACAGACCCTGCAGTGCTCTGTACCTCCTGCACTGGATGATGCTTTGCAGTCTCCATGCTGGAAAAGGTTTAAAATTGAGAGTTGGACAAACATGAAGCGAGTACAAGAATCACACAGGTCTTGCATTATGAACTGGACTTTGTGAAAGACTTGGGGAACCCAGTCAGTTGTTTGTCAGAAACCCTGTTTGTCTGGCCCGTGTGCATGTTTGTCAGGAGATTTCAAAGTCATAGCAACAGAAATGTTCCCACATGATGGAAGCATCTTTAAGAAAGTGAAAGCAGAACATCAGTTAGTGAGGTGGATCGCTTGAATGGTGCAGTAATGGCAGGGTGGTCACAGTTTGGAATGAGGAATCCAGCTGTCTGGCATCTTGCATGTTTTCAGTATGTGGTAGTGACTGTTTTTCTCCACATTTCCAGGATAGCCGTTCTGAACACGAGCGCCAGTATTTATTTAGTCAAGGTCATGGCCTTGCTGAAAACACGGAATTAATTAAATCTCCCAGGTAATAGTTTGATGGTTTCCTACAGAAATTGCAGTAACTTGTTGGGATTGTTTTCAGATTAATAAGCAGGTACACTCTTTAAAAGTCTGATATTTGATAATTCTATCCATGATAAAAATAGAATTGTTTAAAAAGTACAGAAACAAACTAGCCTTCAACTTATTCGGGTTGCTTTCTTTGTTTCCATGTAGTCTGAGATTAAAATTAGTTGTTTTCATTTGGGATTGTAGCCTCTTGTATGTTATCACAACCCTGCATTATTGGGGCTGAGAATACTGTAAAGGAGAAGTAAAACAAAAGCTCCTTCTGGTTAAAATAAAAAAAAAAGCTGAAGCCAATAACTCCCATAGTTAGCAAATTTTATAAAACTTTCCTTTGTGATTTGTGAGAGACACCTGAACTACTTGAAACTTGTTCAGTTTTGTTTCTTGGTGGGAATCTTCCCATAACGCACTCTGTACTAATGCTTTGCTGTAATCGGATGCAACCGTGGCCCAAGTAATAGGAAAATGGCAGACTCTCTCTATTTAATGGTCTGAATGTGTTTTTCTCAACATTTAACATCTCGGTGGAACAGTGCTAGGTGTTCTGAGAAGTCTTTTGGATGCGATTCTTTCCTCACAGGCACTGGTAATTTCATGGGTAGAAAAGACTTTTTGCTAGTTACTGGCCTGATTCTCTCTGCTGGGCCTCACATGACACCTCCTACTGCTCTGTCAGAGCAGCTGTGTTTAATGTATTTCCTCTTGCAGTTCCTCTGTTTGGACACCTCTTCTGTACAGAAGAGCTGAGATTCTGATTCCTGTTTATTTTGTTCCTTCTCTTTAGGCAGATGAGTATCAATAGCTTTTACTAATACTGAATTTACAGAGTAGATGGAAGAGGAATGAGGAGAGCTCTCTTTTCAGGCTAATGTTTTGTAGATTCAGACAAGTAGGATTGCTCTAAGCAAAAAATAATTGTACTTCAACATGGGAAGTCCCAAGACAAGCATTTTAAGGATATGTTTTCTTTTCTTCTAGTGAATATTTAATGATGCTGATGCCTCCAAGCGTAGAGGAAGAGAAGTAAGTGTTTGTACAGAATGTTCAAAGTCCATATTGGCTGGATGCTCTTTTTCATGGGCTGCAACTCTGCTTGTTTATCTGCAGTGACAAACCAGTGGCTCCAAGCAACGTGCTTTCTATGGCCCAGCTGAGAACTTTACCCCTTGCCGATCAGATTAAGATCCTGATGAAGAATGGTTTGTA
>JAAGAY010017193.1:1585-13783 GCA_011801015.1 Ardeotis arabs | reverse complement strand
TCATTGTGGAGGGGGCAAGGTGCCGGATGGGTTTGGGGAAATGGTGGTGAGAAGGGTGGATGGGAGGTGCCCGCGTGGTTACAAGACACTCTCTTACTGCCAGGGCAATACAAGCTGCAAGATACCTTAATAATAAATAAAACTTAAAATCACTAAGAACTTAAAAGATGCTATCCCTAAAAACTTCTCCAAGAGTGGATAGAAACCTCCCAAAGACTTTGAGTGATGCAGCGTGCCTCAACTTATAGATACTCATTACTCTTGTTAATGCTGCTCTTCGGCTCTGGAAGGCATCTACAAAATTGCTTCCATCTCCTCCTCCCACAGGAGCTGGCGCTCCAGATTTGGGAGAAAGAGAGACTATTGAAAACCCTCACCAGTACCACAAGACGCTCTGGACAATCGACTGCAGCCAGGAGATTCCTCACCATGGAGGAGCTGTGGATAGTGTTGGTCCAGGTGCATCCTCGCAGCCGTTTCTCCCTGTGCCATCCCAAAAAAACCAAGCTCTGGAGCAATGCACTTGCCACCATCACACGCTGAGTGGCCACGGAGAAAATCCAGGTATTCTGGTGCCTCCCAACAAGCTGCTCCGCTGCTCCCCAAGGACTCAGCTTTCCACCAGCCGGCAGAGCAGGATGTTGTACCTTGTTTGTGTTTCTATGGTGTTCCCTTGCCTGCTGGCTCCCGTCCTACAGCCTCCACCGCCTGCATCTCCGCAAGGCTCATTTCCAACACGAAAAACGGCCTCCCAAGAGCAACCGCGGTTGATTTAAAATAATAAAAATGGAAATCTCAGATTTGATGACTAATCCTGGGAGACCGGCTTAAATTAGTGCTAACCAATCAGCTGCAAAAGACCAGAGGAAAATTCCTGCTGGACTTCTCTCCTTGGTCCACTCCCTGGCTTCGTTTTCCATCCCCAGATCCTTTCCAGCCTGCAAACATATACAGGGTTGCCTCGGCAACTCGCAGACGAGATATACGTACATGTGAAAAAGTGAGGCAATCTCTTTCCTTGGTGATTGCCTGGAAGGCGGAAAATGTAAACCTATTCTCGTCTTCAGGCAACGTCAGCTTGTACCAGACGCGCTCACGCCCCGACCTGCTCCTAACTGTGCCCCCTCTGGCTCCTGCGTGAACGTAAATAGCCATCTTCTCACAGGGATCTGTCTGATTGATTAATTAATTACTACACCTAACAGGAGGGCTCCAAAATAGCTCAAAAGCAGCGCAGGCTTTGCCACAGGTCTTGGTAGAGCCAAGAAACCACCTTTGCTTCCAGTCTCACCACTGCCTTTTTTAATAACATTCCTCTTCCGACACTTGCCCCATCAAAGGATGTGCCCGTTAAAACCCACCGCCTCTCCCCGTGCCAGGGGCATAACCGGATCCGCTCCCCGGCTGCTCCATCACCGCACCACCTGATGTTAAATAACCTCATCTCATGTCAAGACTGTCATTTGCAAAACTGGGACGGCAGCGTTCCTGCCTGCTGCCAAGACATGCGGGAAACTTCCTTCGGGGGCGACTTTGAAATGCAAAACTGGGATAGCAGAGGACGCAAATCATTACTCAAAGACAAGGCGAAAGATGCTTTACCAAAGGGTGGAAAATATTTATATACAAATAGAAAGTGTGTCTCAAATTTGCAGTTCCCTAGGTGCTCAGGAATCCCAAACCATATTTGTGAAAATGGCTGCAGAGGTGAGCTGATTTGTGCCATTAAAATGTGCCAGTGCTGGGGTGCGGAGATGATGAAGTGAAAAAAAAAGGGTGGGAAAATGTGATTCGATCTGCTTTTTAAAGCAAAAACCGTTCCACTGCAAAGCCTCACCAACTGCAATGTGTAGGGTGGAGTGGGATTAAGATCATAAATAACTCCCAGAGAAGAAAAATTACACCCTTCCACATGCTGGTAGCGTGTTATCTTTAAAGCTAAAGAAAGATAAAATAACTGCCTTCAAATATCACCACCTTTAATCTAGAAGGATTGTTTTTAGCTTGTTTTAGAGGGATTTTTCCACAGACACAACAAGGCTGCCTTTGGGCTGGAATGCAGCGGTGGCTTTGCCACACAGGACCAGGCTGCAGGAGGGGATGGATATTTATCCTGCAAAAATGACGAGCTGGCACAGCAGCCGCTATCGATAATTTCTCTGGAAGGGTAATTAAACACTGAAATGCTGGTTTGAGATCCAAACCATACATCCTACCCCAACAGTTAAGAGTTTGCATCCCCCAAAGGGTATGAACGCTAAATTCCTGGCTGACTTTGCCGCATCACTAGAGTGGCAGAGGTAGTGTTCAGACCTATCGATCGACGGTTGGGAATACAAACCCAGTGCCAAGTTAAAAATGCAGGTGGAATTTTAGGTAGTTGGGATGCATTTCCTTAAACTGGAATTTAGGCAGAAGTCCAAGACTAACACCACCCGCCTTCCCTTCTCGCAAACAGTGCCGAGGGCTCTTTAGCAACCACGAGTGGTCTAGGCCTGGGTTAATGTCTTATGGATAAGTTATTCAGTATTTCCTTTTAAAGACAAAATAGTTGGAATACCTCTCTTTCTCTCTTCAAATCACAGTTGTGGCGGCTACGAAAAGAAAACCAACCCACAGCCTCTGCGCTATTTCCATATGCAGCACCAGAAAGCATTAGTTTCATGGCAGTCCCACCTCTTGAATTTTTATGGGAACTCCAGCGTTATCAACTTTATAACGGCGCTAATACCCGCAGAGATAAAAGCGGCCTCCTCGTTCCCATCAGAGCTCGGCGGGGCTGGGAAAAGAGGCTCCCTGGGCTGCTGGTCACGTCTCGGTGTGTCCCAGGTAGGGTTTTGGGGTGGGTGCATCTCCCAGTCTTTCCACAGAGGTCATATTGGGAGGGGATGATGCTCAAGGGGGCTATTTCTCATATAATGGGTCTTATTTCTGGGGAGACACAGATAAATCGAACAGGCAGGCTGAGCACTGCGATGCCCATCGCTGCACAGAGTGGACAGGGTTTGGCTGGGAGGATTATGAAGGGAATCCTTCGCTGAGACTCAAGGACGCAGTCTGAAATCACACCACATTTTGGCTCCCAAAGGGTAACATGTTCCCCAGTACCAAAGAGCCTTTAATCCTAACGGGATTTAGGGATTTAGTTTCTCAAGCAATTTGGAAACGTGTCCCAGGAATGATTCTCACATA
Source organism: Ardeotis arabs (assembly GCA_011801015.1). NCBI lineage: Eukaryota > Metazoa > Chordata > Aves > Otidiformes > Otididae > Ardeotis > Ardeotis arabs. The sequence continues at coordinate 10,591 of JAAGAY010017193.1, read as the reverse complement.
TCACTACAAGGCTTTGTGCATGAACTGGCGTGGATTTAAGGCCTGCCACTGACCATCTCCTCCTCTCTCGCAAGAATTATTTTACATTGATGCTTGCAGGTAGCAGGGATCGAGTCTTTGCTCAGATGGTCGGCCCCTCTCTTTGATACAAGCTGCTAATGGCTACTGCAACATTACAGCTGCTACCAAAGAGCTGGAAAGACCATTGACAGGAGAAGCTTTCCATCCACGCAGAGCACAGATATCAACTACATTTTTGGAATAGCTGAAGCAATCAGGACTCCAGAGATATGTCCTTAGGAGGGGGGAAAAAAACAACATGGGGTTTGACATCCTGTGCTACATTCAACGCTATAAAAGTTATATATACATATATATCCACAGATGTGCATATTCCTCCCCCCCGCCCCCAATTACAGCTTCAGGTGCATTTGGGGTGAATCGGAAAAATAAAGCAAATAAAGCCACACACTGCGCTTTAAGCCTCTACTCCGGTTATCAACAACTCACAGCATCCCTGTGACAAATGGTGGGTGGCACCAAGGGCTAAGAGGAAGAAAAATGTGCAAGAGCACAGTATTTTAATGAATTGTCATGAAAGATGAACAAAAGCCACATCCAATCCACAAAGACCTGTCTCTTGCCCCTTCCAATTTCATCTTTTCTCAGGTTTTACTGCTGGGACCCCATCTTCTAGAACAACCTCAAAGAACATTTTTTCAAAAGGTGCCTAAAAGAAACAACACTCAAATCACGGCCAAAACTCTTTACCAGTATGAACCCGGCTGTTTCAGGTAGTGAACACACTCAAGACAAGGGATGTAGAACAACTCTTCCAAGCCACGACCACCAAAAACACACACAAGGAGGCATTTTCCCCACCCTACTTTCACATTTCATGACAGGAATGGCAGCAAAAGTGGAAAGGAAAAGCCTGGCCTAGAGCTCTTTGATACGTTGGTAAGCTTTCCTAAACACCCATTGGCATTTGGATGGAGGATCTGGGTCACTTCGTCAAGTCCATTTTGGTTTCGTGAAATCATACCAACGAAAAAAGAAAAAAAGTTTCCTTTGATATTTCTCTTTAAAAGGTTTCAGGCTTCCTTTGAAAAGAATATGCCAGAACCTTACAAGAGGAGAAATATCCAGTTTGGACACTTGTAACAGAAAACTTTTATTTGAAAATAATATTTTTCTCCCCTCTCATCTTGCCTTCCCCCTCTCTCTGCTCCAACAGCAAATTGTTTCCATTTCCTGATTAACGTGTACTCAGTCCAGGTTAAATCCTTTGCAATTACAATTAATAAACATTGCTGTTACTGGTATATGACAACAACATACTGGTGTATAATCACTCTTATAACCATCGCTATGCCGCAGCAGAGCTTGGATGCTTTAAACCAAAGCAAGATCTAGCTACACAATTTTTTTTTTTTTTTTTGATGCCTCAAGTCACCAGTAAAGGTTTCCCTTGTTTTCATCTTCCCAGCAGCTCTCAGCCACAGCAGAACGCTCTTCTCCCACCAGGCTAGCCAGCAAAAAAACCCAGGAAAAGCCAGAAAAATCACCCAAAAAATAGGTGTCACGCCACCCACAGGGTTTGCTGTACACATTGGCTATCCTGGAAGCGAATCGCCGATATTTGGAGACCAAAAAAGAGAAATACTGGCGGGGGAAGGCTGGGCTTGTCTCAGGTACACCTGTATGCCATTCTTTCCTGAAATGTTTTCAGAGATCCACAAATAACACCGAGAGCTGGTTTTGCAAATTGTTCCAAAAGGAAACAATTTTGAGGGAGTGAAAAATAGTCCCTTTGACTTTTTCAGATGACAGAGGCACAGGTTTGGTTGCTCCCACACCTATGATTTGCTGATTCAAAGTAGATTGCCACTTCTAAATTTTCACCTTTTAAATTTAGTTGAAAGAATCAGAATGGAAATGAAAAAAAAAATTTCCCTACAGACCCAAGCAAGTCTTGATTTGATAGGAAACCTTTCAGATGTTTTTTTACTAGTTGAGAAAAATCAACAGAATTATTTGGACGGAGCCACAAGCACTTTCTTAATAATTAAGCTTTTAGGAACTGCCCGTAAACCACAGAAACCAGTATTCACACAGGTCAGGCCTTGTGTATCTGACCTGGGAAACCTCGCAGAAGGCAGAATTTAAGAGTTCCTGAAAAATTAAGTCGAGCCAAGCTTTTCACATAGGTCCTTACAGTCACTGGGCACTTGGGAAAAAGCTTTAAGCTCAGCCTAAAAGCTGCAGATGCCACGAGGGGGTTTGGTCTGGGATTCATGTGTATGAGAGCTTGACGTTTAATGAGATAAGAGTATTAGCTCAAGTTTTTGAGGCAGTTTCGAAGCTGTTTTCACATAAAATTTGCAAGTGTGGGAAGAACAGATGGGCTGGGGATGGAGCTTCGCTCATCCTTGTGGTGCATGATTTGGATGCTGGCGAGGCGATCGCTCACCCTTCGCATCCAAGGTCCCAGGGTGTGGGAATTGGCAGCGGCGGGAGGTTGAGGAGGGAAATTTGGGCAGACCTCATGCTGAAAAGGTGAATGGGCAGCCACTGCAGGGCTGACATCACCCCCGCTTACGTGGGTTGCCAATGATTTAAAGCAGGCGTGGGGCTGGGTGCTAATTTGGTGGGCTGCTGCCTAGAGGAAGCCCACCCGAAATGATGCTCCGGGATTTTGGGGCTGAAATACTGGAGCAGTCTCCAAAAAAAGCCTGAGAGCAGGCAGCAAGCCAGGAAGGTCCATAAAGCAAGGGGCTACTACTTAGTGCAGCCACCAATATTGGGCTCTATCCACGAGTATTTGGGAAACATCTGGCATTCCAATAACTTAAGGTAGCACCCCTAACCAGGAAGGTGGTTGGTTGGTTGGGTTTTTTGTAACCATTACTGCCCTCAAAGTGGGTTTGCCCGACCAGAAAAGCAGCTCAAACACATATGTGCGAGCAAGCTGGCTTCCCCTGGAGAAATAAGAGAGCAAATGCAGAGCTCATGCCTATAATTTGAGGGGAGCTTTTTTTTTCCTGAACATAATAGGCTTGTGGCCTTGGTGGTTAAAATAAAGGAAGGAAAAAAAAAAACCCACCACAAAGCAGGAGAAACTTGCAGTTTAGGTCAAGAGTAACTGACTCTGGAGAGTTTTCAGAAAAAAAGCCAAATCTCAACAACTGCTTCGGGTCAGCTTCATATTTTCTCTGACTTAAAACAGTATTCTGTTCCACTTTGATTCATTCTTTTAATTTGGTAGTTTATTCTTATAGCTCAGTAGAACATTTTATTCTTCTCGTTTAGTCCATTTTTTTTAAAGTCCCCCATACAGAAAGAAGGGTCAAAAGGGTTTATTTTGAAAAATGTCAAAGCAAAACATTTCTACATAAAAAAAATTATCCCTTTCTGGCCAAAAACATATTGGCCAAATTAGACTGGTATTTGTGAGTAATTTCTCCACATTTTTTAATGAATTTACTAGTTGTCAAAAAAAAAAAAAAAGGCCCATGGACCTCCTCTTCAAATCAGCCCGAAGCCATATGGGATACACGTGGCAAAGCCTCCAGCTCGCCAGGCTGGGTTTTGCCTCTGGGATTTATATACACCAGTCTGAACAGTCCAGAAAACACCACCACAGAGAACTGGACATCCAGAGAAGGTGTAATTACAGTTTCTGATAACGCCCCACTATCCTGGAGTCCCCAAGCTCTGCTTTGCTCCATGTTTCTTCTACAGAGCTTCCTCCCTTCAGGCTGAACTATCCTGGCTAGGACAGCTTGAAAAAAGTCCATTAGATCATTCTTCCAAGGGAAGATTGTGCTTTTATTTCAGTAGAAAAAACTCAGAGAAAGCATCTGATTTCCTTGAAAGTATTTGACTTGTTTTATCGGAAAATAAAAAGACCAAAACCTGAAAATGGAGAAATTTCATTTTGAGCAGAGAATAATCAAGTTTTGATCACTAATACCTTATATCTTTTCCAACACGAGTCAACATTTTCCTTTTTTTTCCCCAGACACAACACAAATGAACATTTTTCCTGAGCAGGCAGCACATGGACCTTATCTTTGCATTCGGGCATCCTCAAAAGACTGGAGGCGCGCAGGACTACGGCCTTCAACCCCCTGGCCAAGGATCCAAAAGCCACACTTGAGTGCAGCCGCGTGTATGAGACCACCGGAGCCCGTTACAAGGATGGTTTGTCCCCACAGAGATGCGATCTGCCCCAGAAGAACATTTTTTGTGGGCAGTAACAAGAGGGACCACCACGACCACGTAGGCTGACACCAGCTTCTACTCCCAAAAGAGGCAGCTCTTTAAGGCTTTATTTGGTTTATTCCACATCTTCTGCCTGCAGATCAGACAGAAAATAGCACAATCCCTTCCAAAGGAGGAAGGACCAGAGCTTTGCGCCTACAGAGGTGCTGTGGACACAGACGCCGTGCTGCTCTCCATCTCCCTTGTGTTCGCATCGACCAGCCCACCACATAACAAACACACAGCCCTTCTCTAAATCCTTCTTCCGCACAGTCTGTTGTTATGGGAGAGGAGGCTATCTCCACTCTGATTGATTAAACTCCCCATATTTGCAGGGTTAATGGCATAAAAACCTTTAAATTAATCTGTTCTGGAAACAAATTTCCATCTCCCCCACTCCCTTAAGCTCCCTCAGCTCAACCAGCATTTTGGTCCCCCCTGAATAATTCATGTCGTTTCCCAGAGTTGTTTTTCTCCTTTCCATGAAGGCAGCCTATGAATACACCTGCTTGTTCTTGATTTTGTTAATGAATAATCCTGAATTATCCATGAAATGCTAAATGGCACCATGATCTCATCAGGCATTAACCACGCATGAGACAAGCTTAGCAACCAGGCAAAACACAGCAGCCCAAGCTGGAGACCACTTCAGACAAAGATCGACTTTTCTGAGTATTTAGCAAGGCAGGAAACCAGAATATCTTTCCCGGTGATAAGGACATCAGCACCAGGAGAGATGGAAGAGGCTTGGATAGGGCTGGGGCTGTGTGTAGTGCTTGGGGATTTCACTCCCACTCCGACAAGCAGCAAACCCTGCAATTCATTCCCAACATAAAGAGGATAGAAGTGTCTAACCTACTCCAGTCTTTCCTTCTGAGCTCCCAACCCAATGGAAAACCAGCACAAGAGACATCACGGAGGAGTGAGGTGGCCGTACCCAACACCGTTGCACGAGCAACATGCAACAAACCTGGGTGGCATCAGCCAAGAGATAGCAAGTTAGGGTTCTGTAAATCCCTTTACGTACACCTATGCCAAATTTCAATGAAATTGTGGGATCCCTATAGGCTCCCAGTGCTCGTTGACTCCATTCAGAGCAAGGTGCATGCATCTTCAAATTACTCTTTGCACCAATACACCAGAGCAAAGAGTTGGTGCTGGGGAAACTGAGGCACTAAGAGAGTCAGAAACTTGCCCTGGACCAGAAGCAAATCCCGCAGCAGGGTCCGCCAAGACTTCGTTTAATCTCAAAACCATTTCTCCTCTCCGCCCCCAGAGCCTGGTGTGCTTCGTTCTCATTCTGATCAAAGCCAGCATGAGCTGTAAAAGAAGGATGGTTTACAGTTATCTAATCATCAGCTTTCCAGTCCCTAGACACGCTGGAGCCAAAGGTTTGAGTCCCACCAGGATCCACAATGTCGTTTTGCTACAGGAGCTTCTCTTCTGACAAGAGCATTAAATGCCAGCTCTGCGCTGGGGAGATATTTCCCAAGAGGGAGCGGCCAGGTAGGTCACCGCAGCCCAGCCCCAAATTGTCTCTTTCTTTCTGTACTATTTTGGGGTCTCTGATCTCCACACCCTCCACTCAGCAGACATCCTCGTGCTCCAGGTTCTGCTAAGTGCTGCGGCACATTTATACAGGAAGAGGATGGTAATTCGCTATTTAAACGGGCCCCCACTCCGATATCCTGCACGCTGACCCAGCAGCTTGCACAACAGTCCTTCATCTGGAGGAAGTGGAGTGATTAACGCTAAGGAAAACACTTGTGCAAGCTGTCTTGAGAAAGTGATTGCGTGGAAGAGGAGGACTTGGCTAGTAACTTATAAAGCTCAGCCTTACTCAAATTAACCCCACTCTACCAGTAAACCCTTGAACCCAGCCCTGCTTATCAGGATTTTTTTTTTCCCCCCACAAAATTTTTTTTTTTAAATCTCCTTGCTTTTCTGGATGGCTCAGAAGAGCAGGAACAAGATCAGAGTCTAACGCCATGTCAACTTAAAACTTTTCTCCTTGCTATTTCAGGATGCCATGCCACACTCAGGCTTTTCTGCCAGAGCCCAAAATTTATCATGTCTGGAATAAATACCTTGTAAAATGCAGAGGTGGGAAGTTTGTTTTGCTTGTTGAATAAGCTTTGAGGCCAAGTGCCTTTTGCCCACTTTGTATGAAGAAATCGAAAAGGCTGCAAGAGGTAAGTGGTGTTGGTGGTTAGGGCAGGATCTAAAAACATGACACCCACCACATCTTCAACTACAGCGGCAAAACTTCGCCCAGTTTCAAGCAAAGGAACTCATGCTAATAAACTCCACCTCACTATAACACTATGATTACCCTCAAAGTCCAGCCCAAAAGAGCAATACAAACAGCTCCAGCCAAAAATCATGTTTTCTTTTTTGTTGTTTGCAAGCCCTCTCAAAAAAAAAAAAAAAAATCACAGCTGATGTATTTTCCATTGAATGCTGAAATATTCTGCAGAAACATCTTGCATTTTCCAGCCAATTCAGAGCAACACTTGATGCTAAAATGTACACAAACCCTTCCACCATGAAGTGGAATATTCAGGGAGCCAACTCCACAGCAAAATCCTTACTGCTGGATCCCATTCATCCCTGGCAAGGAGCTGATGAATTCAGGGAGGAATTTGCTTTATTTTGTCCAGTTTTAAGACGTCTCATGCATCAGAATGCACGGAGAAGGCCGCTTCCCAGCTCAATTCTCATCTCACAGCATCATTTCACTGATTTCTGAGCTAGTGGAGAAATCAGAGTCAGACCTAAGTCTACTTAGCTCAACATGTTTCCTAAGAGTTATATTATCAAGTAAAATTTGGATTTAAAGCACTGGAGACACAGTCACCCACTTAGAGTGGAAGAAGGGAGGACTAGCAATGATGTTAATTCTCAAAAGTACATTGAAAAAATAAAAAATAGCTGGAAAAAAAAAATTAAGCAATAAGACACAAGCAGGTCAGCCCAGATGGTAAGGGCAGCTGGAAGAGAGCAGCGAGGATGACAAGGCAGCGGGAGAGGAGCCGAGGGAGTTCACAGGGTCCAGGTCAGAGGGACACGTTAAGTGGATTTAAGGGAATGGAGCTGATGCAAGTCCCACGCTCCGGGTTCAGAGGAAGGTCTGATTCACACCAACACAGAGTCATTTTTCCAGGTCAGCCCAAGGTCTTCGAAAGCAGGCTGACCACCTGTCCCATCACACCTCATACTGCCCACCCTTCGGTAACGATCTGGATGCAGGAGAGGCCACAGCTTACCCACCCCGGACCACCTCCAATGGTGACACCACCGAAAGGCTGCCTGGCCACAGAGATGTGACCCTTCATGTTTATGGGCTGGATGTTCCCGGGAAGGACCGGAGCTGGTCATTACAGGTTTGAAAGGCAGTTGGCCAGCTTCCTGTGTCAGGAAGGAAAATAACCCATTCAAGAAAATAAATTGCAGAGCTCAGCAGTCACTGGGGCGGGCCAGGAGGATGCAGGGGTGGTGAAACAGCAGTGGGAGAGGCCATGGTGATAGCTTTCCAGCAGCTTGGGATTATGTTGTAGGCTGTCCTGAGATTTTTCCACTTCGGATATTTGTGCCCAGGTGTTATTGTTATTTTACCACGGTTTTATCGTCATCTAATAAAGAGCGGGATTCCTTCTTGGTACCCTTCGCTCCTGCCTGCTCACCTGAGTCCCGAAGTGACGCATGGTCCCTGGCCTGGCTTCCAGGCAACGACAACCGAGAGGGACCCCAGCCCAGACCTGCATCCTGATCCCACAAAACCACGCGCAGCTCCAGGCATGTGAGCCACCCCCCTGATTTTGGTAGGCAGGGGTTAAGAAGCAGCAGGAAAAAACACACTTTTTTCTTTCCTGGAAAAAGCTGTCTGTGCACAATGCCCACCCACAGAGACACGACCTCAAGGTCAGGACCTAACATCGTCGCAACACGTGGCTGTTGCTGGAGGCTGGGAGAGAAGGAGCCTCCCTCTTTGGGATGCTGTGGGGGGAATGGAAGGGAAGATGCTCTGTTTCACTCACAGGAGGACAGCAGGGCTGAAGCGGCCTCTCCCTCCTCACAAGTTACTATGGCAAGTCTTAAAAAAAAGCTGAATTCCAGTATATTCCATGACACCATGCAGTCTCAGATTAAGGTTCCCAAGCATGCCTTTAATTTAAGCTTAATAAAGCTGTTATTGTCCAGTTGTTAATGACTGCTCATTAAAACCATATTTATTGCGCACAGTGCTGAGAGATCTCACTGAGATCCCCACCTCCGCCCCATCACGTTTAACGAGAGGTACATGTGTACGGGGCCGTTCCTTCGCAGCGAGCGTGTTTCTAATAAGCGCTCGCCTCTCAGGCGAGGCAGCGTGCGTGTGTACCTGCCCGCACACTGGCGCAAGATGTCAACAAAATGCAGATTTAGAAACTGTGTTCCAACAGGATGAGAACATGTTATAATGTGACACCTAGGAAAAAAAAAAGAAAAAACCAAACAAAAAAAAGTCAGGTTTTGCCCAGTTTCGAAGATGTTTTGTATGGGCGATGGGCAGGGCAGGATTGAGAACCCACCATATCCTCCCCACTGCCCAGCATCACCTCCTTGTTAGGCACCGTGACCACAGGCCTGAAGATTAATTTTATCCAAAGAGGCTGACAGACTCATTGAGATCCAGTGATAATATCAATATCAGGGGAGAAAGAAGAAGAAAAAAAAAAAAAAAAAAAAAAAAAAAGACGA
>JAAGAY010017170.1:5358-50971 GCA_011801015.1 Ardeotis arabs | reverse complement strand
GGCCCAGAAATCCTCTGGTGGCCCAGGAGAGCTTTGGCTGTTTTGGCATCGGAATTGTTGGCCGCACATGTCAGGCAGTTGCTGACGTACCTCTCCACATCCTCTCTCATTTCAGGCCACCATCCAGCACCCTGCAGCCTCACCATGGTCTTGTCCATCCCCAAATGCCCCTGCTCGTGAGCCAGGGCCACCAGCTCCATCCGGACAAGCTCAGGCACCACCCAGACTGGGAAGTCTGCCCCATCCCTTCGCGCCAGGACCAGCCCCGAGATATCCTTCCACACCTTGCACCCTTTATACTCCCTGCCCTGCGCTAACTCCCGGATGCTGGGGTCTTGCGCCTGCAAGCCCAGCAGGTCCACGCTCTCCCAATGTCTGCTGGAAGCCACCAACATGGGGCCATTCTCCGAGGGCTTGCTGGCCTTCCACATCAGCCCTTCCTTCGCTCCTTGCTTGGCTTTGGTGTCCGCCTCCTTGTTCCACTTGGCCTCCTCCGTTCCCTTCTTGTGGGCTTTCACCTTAATGATCTGAGCAGGATGTGCCCTCTGCTCCGCCAGCCTCGTGAGGTACAGCAGCTTTTTGGCATAAGTGACGGGCTTGCCATCGGCAGACTGCATATCCCTCTCCCTCCAAAGTGGTAGCCATTCCAGTGCCACCCGCACCACCCAACCCGAGTCCGAAAATATGGCCAGCGGCTGGTCAGCCGGTGTGTTTTCCAGGGCAGCCATCACGGCCACCAGCTCGGCAGCCTGGATGGAATGCGGCAGGCACTTCCCCTTCACCACCTCCCCGGTGCCCCGGTTGATGGCAGCGTAGCCTGTGTAGGGCACCCCTTCTTCGTGGTAGTTGGACCCATCTACGAACCACACAGCATAGCCTCTCTCCTTGGCCTCCGCCAGGCTAAGGCCGCTCTCAAACAGGGGTGCCCGCTGCAGTTTGGGCTCTGCTAGGGGACCTCCCAGCTCCTCCCCATTCCTGTCTCCACTGATCACCACCCTGTAGGTGCCAGACAAGGGCTTCCCCGCCTCCTTGGGGCCCTCCTTGCTGGCCAATGCCAATGCCCAGTTGGCCATCCTGGGGGAGCACAGGGGACCCTGGCTCCCCTTCACAGACAAGAGGTACCTCACAGGGGTACGGGAGGTCCTCAGCAGCACCGGGTCCAACCCCACCAGGTACTCCCAGTGCTGCAGGGCCCAGGTCAAGGCTAAAACCTCCCTCTCGTAGTCGCTGAACTGCTGCTCAGCCAGCGTCAGGAGGCGCGAGGCATGGGCAATGGGGAGGAGGTGGGCACCGTGCTGCTGGCCCAGGGTGGCCTGCAGCCCCCTCCCCGTGCTGGCCAGCTGCAGAACATAGGGTCTGTCCCCACGGGGCCGTGCCAGCATGGGCGCTCGTGCCACGCTCTCCTTTAAGGTCTTCACTGCCTCGTCCTGCTCTGGCCCCCATTCCCAGGAGATGTCCTTCTTCAGGAGGTGGCAGAGTGGAGCAGCTTTCTCTGCATAGCCCTCGACGAACTCCTGGCATAACTTCAGGAGAGCCAGGAAGGACCTTAGGGTAGTGGCATCGGCTGGCGCCGACACCTTCTGTATTAGCTCAACCCTCTGCTTCTCCAGCGAGCGCCCTTCCTCCCCCAGGGTCACCCCCAGGTAGGAGACCTCCTTCCAGCACAGCTGGGCCTTTGTGGGACTGACCTTGAAGCCTGTCTTCTGGACAGCCTCCAGCACCTCCGCCAGCACCTCCAGGTTCTCCTCCTTTGTCCGAGTGTGGATGAGGACCTCACCGGCACGGGACAGTATGCTCTCCCGGTGGCTGAGCTTCTCCCACATCCTTGCCACATGCACATGGCAGATGGTGGGGGCATTGTGGAAGCCCGGGGGGACTCTGGTGAAGGCAAATTGCCGTCCTCGAAGGGTGAAGGCAAACTTGTGCCAGGACTCGGGGTGCAAGGGGATGGCGAAGGACGGGCTGGTCAGGCTGAGCACTGAGAACCACTCAGATCCTCGGGAGATGGCCGCCATGATGTCAGAGTACTTGGCCACCACGGAGGTCCGCAGCGGGGTGACACGGTTCAGGGTGCTGAAGTCAACCGTCAGCCTCCATGTTTTCCCATCAGCTTTCCGCAGGGGCCACACTGGAGTGTTGCTGGTGCTCTGCTGCTCCACCAGCACCCCCTGCGCCAGCAAGTTTTTGACTGTGTCCCACAAGCCATCCTCAGCCTCAGCCGGGTACCGGGGCTGCGGCTGAGGAGGGGGATCCGGCCCCTTGACTGCCACGACAGTGTCAATCTGCCCGCAGTCCAGCTTGCTCCTTGCCCAGACCTGGGGGAACTGCTCTGTGACCCGTTTCACTCGGGGCTCCCACTCAGGGTGGACCAGGAGCTCGGGGGCTTTCACTGCCATCACTCTATGGCTTGCCGGGATGACGGGCACATCACTTTGGGGGCAGTGTAACAGCGCTTGGTTTGCTAGGTCCACCACCACCCCCATCTTTGTCAGTGCGGAGATGGCTAAAATTCCCGGCTTTCCCTTTGTTTCCATTTTCCCAAATTTTTCAGCCCCTTTGGCAGTCCCAATTTCAAAGGGGATGGGCCCTGTGAACGGCACGGAGGATTTTTGGCCGTTGGGCCCTGTCAGTTCAATGATTTCACAGGTTTGGAAAAGCCTGGCTTCACCAGGGGCAATATTCAGAATCGAATAAGAGGCACCAGTATCAATTAACATCACTTGTCCAAGCACCCCTCCTCCAATAGTTACATCAACTATCAGACGCCCCCACGCATCGGTCTTAATTGGTGCCACAAAAAGGGGCGATGTGGGTGCCTGGCAGCCCTATTGCTGAGCTTTAGACCCCGGGTCAATTGGGTTGGAGCTGCTGTGCTTTTTGGCCTCGTGCAGGACCAGTTTTTCAAAGAGCTCCGAGTCTGGCAAGCCATCGATGTCCTCCTGCTTCTCGTATTTTATCAAGCGCTTCCTCAGCTCAGCCCGCCAAGAGTTGGACTTCTGAAACCTCAGCCCTTGCTGGTTCTCCTTACCCAAGCCACCCCTGCCATCAGGATCTTTACGGTTGTCTCCTTGCATTTTTCTCATCCCTGCGTTTTGGAAGGATGTGGCTGAGTTTTTCCCTTTCTTCCCCCCCAGCATGTACCCCGGGAACGCCTGCTTTTGCAGCTCAAAATTCTGGGTCAGAATCTGCTCCAGCTCCGACAGCGGCTTTCTGGCCGCATCCCCACCAGCAATCACCCGCAATGGGGGAGTCAGCCCCACCACCAGCGGCTCCTTGAATTCAGGCCTGTCAAAATCAAGGGGGGAGTCCTTTGAACCGGGCAGCCCGGTCATCTGGTAGAGCATCTTCTTACGGTTAACGTAGGCGTCTGGACGCTCCTCAGGGTTTTGCTTCTCCTGGTGGAAGAGCACCAAGGGATTGACCTCCGGGAAAAACACCTTCAGCACGGCTGACTGGACATCGCCGATGTCCTGGACGTTGCCCATCTGCACGTCCCCTGGTAGCGCCGCGAAATCGTCTGGTTTCATGCACTTTCTCACCACGTCTATTAGGTCACTCACCGAGTTGCCGCTCTGGCACCTGGGCAGCCGCTGGGCTCTGGACAGCCAGTTGACCGCCGTCTCCTTCGTCAACGGCCCCAGCATCTTCCCCACCGTTTTGAGCTGCTCAGGGGTAAACAAGAGCACAGCCCTATTGGTGTCTATGGCCTGGAGTGGGCCGTGGCTGACCGGCTCATCGGGGGGGCTCTTTTTAATTTTGGAAGCCTCCACCTCCCCTCCTTGCAGCTGGCACATCTCCTCCCGCAGAGGAGCATAGGGGGATGGTCTGGTGGGGCCATTGGCACCCCACACATCATCCTCGTAGTCATAGTGGGGTGGGTGCGGGTCCAGGGAGTCCTCCCCTTCACTCTTCCCGAACCGGCTCCTCTTGCCTTGGATGGCGGCCACGATGCCCCTCGACACCCCCAGCTCTGCCTGCAGCTCCTGGATCTTGGCATGGCATACTTTGTGATCGGGGCCGGTGCTTCGGTCCCGGTGGGCGTCCTGCAGGACTGCCCGCATCGCGCTCTGTGCATCGTGGGTCTCCCCAATCCACTTGCCAACCTCCTTCTCCAGCTCCTCTGATTTCAGCTTCTCATAGCCCAGCTTGCTCTCCAGCCGGGTGATCTCCACTGCGCTCCGCAGAGAGTCCCCGCACAAACCCTGCACCTCCGCCCGCAGGTTGTCCACCTGCATTTTGAGCTCACCATTGGTCTGCTCCAATGACTGCACGTTCTCAAGAGCCTCCTTCAACAATTTGGACAACTCCCTGCCCACCATCAACAAACCCTGCAAAGCCGCTCGCTTCTTGCACTTGTTTGTGGGTTTGGGCTTTTTGGCCTCCTCTGACCAGCTCTCCCACTGCTGGCACAGCTGGTGGTACGCCTCTGGGCCCTGAAAGGTCCCTGGGGACCAAATCGGGGGGAGACACTTCTGGAGCACAAACTGCTCCAGTTTCCAATTGCTAACGATGTCGCTCATCATAGTGAGGGGGACAAGATCTAAGACGGCTTCGTCTCAGGGCAGAGCTACCATAACACCAGCGCCACTGACCCACCCGCAGAAGAAGGCTGCGACCCCAGAAGGCAGCTGCAACGCCCCCACCCACTCCTCTGAAAAGCTCCCTGGGGAAATGCCGAACCTGGTAGCAAGGGAAGGGGAAGGTGGGGACGGGTGGCCACGGCCAAGCAGGCCGCTCCCGCGACCCACCGGCTCCCGAGGAGGGGACGGGGAAGGGAAGGGATGCGGGAATGGGTGAAGCGAAGCAGAGGGGTAGTAGGATCCCGATAATAAGATCTCACCAATCCTTGGCTGGATGTCCTGGCAGTCCCGGGGATCTGGAGACAGTCGCTGCAGAGCTCCGGTGGATTGGGCACCTCTAGGGTCAAGGTGGCCACAGGGTCTCACCCCGGTGGCTTTTTATAGCCATGGCAGGTCGTTGTTTGGGGCTGACAAAGCCTCTGTTTACGTCCTCAGTGGCTTTTCCACCTGCAGGTGCTGCATCCCTCCCCCTATCTTCCCAAGGACACTTTTCTTGTCTTTCCTTATCCTCTTCCACACTGATTAGGGAGGCTGAACTCACACGGGAGCAGCTGCTCTGTCCCTTATCTGTTCTGGGAAGGGGCCAGGATTAGCCACCCCTGGCTCACGCTAACTTCTACTTGCATCGAGTGCCCTGAAGAGGGAGAGCTGGAGCCTGTCCCCTCAGCATCCATCCTCCCAAATTCCCCCGATGGCCTCCTCACTTGCCGCGCACCCCGTTAGCACCTGGCTTTTGGGGGGGAGATTGCACATGGGGCTCACATTTGACACAATTTGTAGTTTCGATCTATTTTGGCTTCTGGACTTCAAAAGCAGCATTTTTTTTTCTGTGCCACAAACCATCCCGCCGTAGGCTGGCATGTCCCTAGGGGTACCCCACGATGCGTTGGGAGCCTCGACTGTGACATGGCATCAGCTGAAGTACAGCTGGAAATCTGCACCTGCAAAGGCAGAGGCACCCCCTTCCAGCCCCAGCCTCACCCTACAAACCACATCTTACCTCTGAGCAGTTTAGAAAAGAAAACTTGACCCACTTGAATTTTTTTTCTGCTTTTACACAAAGGAAAAGGTAGCACTCATCTTTCTCAGTGAAAATGCTGTCATTTACATCTCTGGTTTCCCCCTAAATTAAATACTCCAGACGCTGCACCCTTTCCCGGAATCATAGAATCATAGAATGGTTAGAGTTGGAAGGGACCTTCAAAGGTCATCTAGTCCAACCCCCCTGCAAGAAGCAGGGACATCCCTGACTAGATCAGGTTACTCAGAGCCTCATCCAACCTGGATAATCAAAATCCAATCAAATAATATACAAAAAAATTAAAAGCAAAAAATATTCACCTGTGGCTGCTTGAGTCCTGGGGAGTTCCCATCCAGCAGCCCACTATTCCCAAAAGGCCCTTTTTTTCCAGGCATTGGACCAGGCTCAAGGTTGAGCAGCCCCACCCCGATCCCCAAATTCAACCCTTGTAACCCCAAAAGCACAGAGGGGATGGGTTTTTCCTTATTTTTATGGCAACTGTTCCTCCAGCCTGGCGTTTGCAGCCCACCTGCAAATACCTCTGCTGCAACACGGGAGTTGAGCAGGGATGAAACCCCAGCCAGGTCCTGCTTCTTGTCTGTAGACCCCTTTCTTCTACCCCGATGCTTTGCTCCAACCCTCTCAAAAGCAAGCACTTTACTGTAAGAAACCTATCACAGGGAGAAAAGGAAGAGTCAAAAATATAACAAAGCTCGTGAAAGCACAGGGAATTAGGTGAGGGGCGCAGGACGCAGGCTGAGAAGAAAACAACTGGGATGGGCAAGGAGGAGACCCACAGGGTGAGTGTTGAGATGGGGCAGGGAGCTGGCTGGGCTGGGCACTGGGCTGGTTGTCTTTAATTTCCAAAAAAAGAATAAATTCCCCCTAGAAAATGTGCAGCTGAATAACACAAATACACCAAAATTCAGCGTTTTCCCCCCCCATCTTGCCCCGGCCGTCAGCCAAACACTCGTGATGAGGAGCCGCTGTGCCCCAGCAAGGTCACCAGCAGATCTTGCTTGTGCTAACAAATCAGTTCAACCTACACCCTTTTTTCCTCCCCTGTTTTCTTCCCAGGACAGCAGTCCCAAACAGCGGGGGGATGTTATAAACAGCAGCTGCTCTCCTGCACGTTCCCACCGTGCTTTTGTTTTTGTTGGCGATGAGCTGCCAGACAAAGGCATCCCACCTCCAAAGTGTTTTCACGTAGGAGCAACACCCAGTCCCGAGAACTGCTTGGCCACCAGTAAATAGATGAACTGCGTATAAACAGCAGCTTCAAAAAAAAAAAATCTCTGTTCCAGCACACACACTATGCTTTTACATTGCAAATATTCTTTTTTATTTCCATAGGAGACATCCTATAGGTTAAAGCGCTGCAGGGAAGCATCTCTAAAGCTGTGATAGTGGCCTGGGGGATACTCCCAAGGCAAAAATATCTGCTTAGACCACCCAGTTTCACTCCCTTTGCAGCAGTGTTCGGTGCCCGGTGTCACATTCCCTGTGCCCAAGGTGGTAATGGTGACAAAAGCCACCTTTGGGAGCACTTTGGTCCTGGCCAGGAGGTCAGAAGATGCTCCAGGTGACAGCAGCAGTGAGAAAAGGTGGACGCAGCCGTTGCAGCATCCAGGGATGTCGAACTCACCTCACCGATGTCACCACGAGGATAAAGGGAAAATTCACATGCAGTGGTATTTCTCATATTAAACAAATGTCCCCCAAAAAGAGGTGCCTACACCCCGTTCTGGGGAGGTCCCAGTTTGTCAGTAATGTGGAATAAAAGGGGAAAGGTGAGCAGGAGGTAAAGAGGGGGAAAACAAGGATTGCTGCACCCCGCATCAGCAGCTCGGCTCTGAAAACAAGCACTTAAAAACACTGAAATGCGCTTGAAATCATAGAAATTAGTTTCTCCTGCCAGAAAAGAGTTAAGGAGCGATGCAGCCCACCCTAAATTTTATCAGTCGAGCCCTTGGTGGCAAGGCTTTTGGTGGTTAGCCAAACCCACTTCGAGCAGGAAATTATTTTAAGCAGAAACGGGGAGGGGATGTGTTGCAGTAGCATGGAAAAATCTGCTGCAAAATGGACCAAAAAATTGCACTGCACGAGGTGCAAAATCATTTTTTCCTCTTCGTCCGCCAACTCAAACCCCACAGGAGGTTCTGGGGTGCCCTCACATGAGACGCCACCCTGGGAAATCCCCCACCTTGCTTGCTCAGCCCTGCATCCTGCCCAGAGATCTGGGCGGCTGCCTGGTTTTGGGGTGCCACCAGCATCAGCGCATGGTTGGTAACCTCAAAAATAATTTAACAGTGATTAAATGTGTGATGGCCACCACCAAGTGACATGGGCACCCCGAGACCCCCGGGGGCTCTGGGGACCGGTCGGATAAGTCCCTGCTCGGTTGGGTTGGTGCGATGCATCGTCCGTGCCAAGCTGCACCCGTTGCGGTGCCCGGCTGTGGGTCCCTCTCCTCCCAGGGGAGATCGAGAAGCTCTGAGCCAGGAGCCAGCCCTGGGGAGATGCTGAGGCTTTGCAAGGACAACAAGTATCTGCCCAAGCAGGGCATGAAAGAAAACTGAACCTTGCTTGGCAACCAAGAGGGCAGTGAATAAATAAATTTTGGGGTTTTTTTTCCAAACATGGAAATATTGAAGGCTGCTGACAGCGGCTCACCCCTGTAATTTCACATCACATATTTCACTCTCCAAGTCCTAAACCTCAAGTTCTTCAAATCCCTCCCTCTCGAAGCCATTTCAAAGCCACTCTGATATTTTATCTATCATTTACATCTTTCTGCATACGAGCCAGGCAGCGTTGCAGCTACCAAAGCAGCGAGGTGGGGAGCCTCAGCAGAATTTCCTTATTTTTGTGGTTTTTCAGCCGCTAAATTTGTTTCGGGCTTCTTGCTCTTGGCTTCAATGTTTTCTGTGATGCCTCATGCCTCTGCATTATGGCAAGATAGTTTGGCGTTCAACATTTTCCAGGCCTGGAGAAAAACACCTTTCGCTGAAGATTCTGCTGAAGAAAAGAATGCCACAGCTCAAATTGCATCTTCTCCTTATTTTGAATGCGGTTTGATTTCAACAGAGGATAAACTAGACAAAATTCATGCTTTCCTGCTTTTATTTTTAATGCCAAGCTCGACATTTGTCATTTTTTAATTGCATGGAGCTAGATTAAAAGAAGGAGGAAAAGCTAGGTGATGAAATATGAAGAGATCATAATTAGAAATCAATGAGTTTTCACTTTTTTTCTTCCTAAAGGGGATTTCAGTGGAAATCGGTGCTGGAGAAGCGCGTGGGGCTGCCGCCCTGATGCACACCTGGTCTGGGGGCTCAGTGCAGAAGAAGCTGCTGGGCTGAGGCTCCGGCACTGCCGCAGCAAATGCTCTTTGGCAGCTGTCGGTAAGACATCTGCGCCAAGACGGGGAAGGACCTCCTGGGGCGAAGCTAGCCCTACCGCCAAGACGTGACTGTGCATGGAAAGTGGGAGCTGGCACAAAATCCCTCCATCGCTGAGTCCACCATGATGGCCCGACCGTGGCTTTACCTCTGCATCTGCCTCCAGATCCCAGGTAAGAGGGACACGTCTCTTAAGGGTTCAGGGCACCTAAAATCATGCTGGAGCCTCTCCTCCACCCCTCTCCAGCACATGGGATGCGTTGCACAGTGTCTGTTTGATGGAAGTTTGAATATACAGACATAGTATGGATCTACAGGATATTGTTTCCTATCACCACATCATTTTGGACAACGCCCTTAGTAACATACTTTAGCTTTTGGTCAGCCCTGAAGTGGGCAGTTGGACTAGATCATCGTTGTCCGTCTCTTCCAACTGAAATAGTCTATCCTGTATTCTATTCTAGTCTATTTGACAGTTGGACTTGATGATCATGGAGGTCTTTTCCAACCTTAAAGATTCAATGATTCTCCTCTTTCTCTTCTCTTTCTCTTCTCTTTCTCTTCTCTTTCTCTTCTCTTCTCTTCTCTTTCTCTTCTCTTCTCTTCTCTTCTCTTCTCTTCTCTTCTCTTCTCTTCTCTTCTCTTCTCTTCTCTTTCTCTTCTCTTCTCTTCTCTCTTCTCTTCTCTTCTCTTCTCTTCTCTTCTCTTCTCTTCTCTTCTCTTCTCTTCTCTTCTCTTCTCTTCTCTTCTCTTCTCTTCTCTTCTCTTCTCTTCTCTTCTCTTCTCTTCTCTTCTCTTCTCTTCTCTTCTCTTCATACTGCAATATATGGCGGCCTAGACACCTCAGGGTTTGTTTTTACTGCACTCTCTTAGTGCAGACGGCCTGTGTGAAGCTGCTGATGGAGAAGTTAAAGTAGCTCCTATCTCTGCTGCCTGTGTAATGCAAAGAAGATAAACATCCCATCAAATTTTCTCCTAAATCTATCCCAGGACTGAATGTTTCCCAAGGGCCACAGCTGGAATCGGTGTATTATAAAACCATGCTGCCTTCTGCTTATTGCAGTTGCAGAAAGTCTGGACCAAATACATACAGTCAATGTCGCGGCGAAGTGGTAGAATTATGCTTTACAGGACAAATTGTAGCATCAGTTCTTAGGTGGAAAATGTTGAGAGCTTGAAACACCCATTAAATATATATATTAGGGTGGCAGCTCAAGTTGGTGTCCCAAGACGTTGCCCAGCCGGGGTCCACAGCTGCCCAGCATCCTCGCTGGAGGCTGTTAGGACTGAAGGGGGTTTTGTTCGCATCATGTGATGGTCATCTAGCCGCGGCATAACATGGGCGATCTGACAGCAAACAGCCTGAGGCACTTATTGACATCTGTATACAGGTAGTAATATCTGATAGGTCTATACAGTGGGGTCCCTGCTGAGAAAACACCCATAAATTGGAGTGTGCTCCACATGTGCAGAGGGAACAGCGACCAATTTTTAGGTGCTACAGCCTGGTCTGACCAAGCACATGGAAACAAACCTGTCCCAGCCTGATTCTCTGTGAGAATGGGCACTTCAGGACATGGTTTAGTGGACATGGTGGTGTTAGGTTGATGGTTGGACTTGATCCTGGAGGTCTTTTTCCAACCTTAAAGATTCTACAATTCTACGAAAGGGAACAGGGAGCTTTTGGGGGATGAAGGTGCGGCAGAAGATGAGCTTTTCTGCTCTGGCCTCATCCCAGCTCACCCCACTGGAGCTTGACCTCTGTCTCAGAGCGGAGCTGAGTGTTTTCCAGGATTCCTTCCCATCCCTTCTAATTCATCTAATATCTCTCCAACAACTCGAGCAAAGTTGGGGGCTTAAGTTTCCCATGCCCAGCAGAGCCAGATCTCAGGGCGGCTGAAGGGACCCTGAAGACACCACGCCCCCACAGCCGCATACATTTCATCCCCTAAAAAAACCACACAGATGTCTGCCAGGGCAAAGTTTGGGAGGATTGCACTCCAAAACCTGAAATGATGTGTTTTAGTGATAAGGAGACGTTTATATTGTTGCAACGCCAGAGGATGCGGTGAAATGCTGCTGCTGCTGTGCAACGCCTGAATTTCGGCATTGCGATATCAGGGCTGAAGCTGGCTCGTTTCTGCAGCATGCCAGCAGCGATGGGGTCACTGTCACGGGGTGGAGGAGGGCTCTGGACCTGTTTCAGTCACCAGAGCTCTCTCCTCTTCTTGTCCCCATCGGGGACATGGGTCACAATGGGGCCATGGGCCACAGGGATGGCTTCAGGTGTTCTTGTGGTCGTGCAAACCCGCTCCTGCAACACTGGGTTTGCAGGGCTGCAGGGGACTCTTTGCAACAACTACTGTAAGAAGCTTTGGGATTTTGAAGGAATAAGACATTTTAAGGTTAAAAAAGTGGAAAAAATGTGTTTTGTTGAGCTTTTTGCGTGGCTGTAAAACACGGCTGGGAAACAGACGGGGGAAGCGAGAGCATCCTTATCTTCAGAGGGCTGTTTTTCACTTGGTCTCGGAGTATCTGCAGCTTTGTAGGTCTGTTTGCTGAACAGAAAAGATCACAAGTCACCTGTTATCCTTTTCACAAGGACACATCCTTGCTCACACGCAGATACCGCTCACATCTGCCCGGGCCAAACACGACTCAGATAATTTCCACAGGAGCTGCAAAGACCAAACACAGCAATGCCGTCTCAAAAAGAAGCTTTCAACCCCACCGCTATCCCTCACTCCCTCTCGTTCCCTAGGTCTCAAAATTCATACAAAAATAGTGTCGTCTGAAAACTAACATCAAATTGACTCATTTTGAGATGTTTTGCACAGTTTTTTTTGTCTTTTTCTGCATCTGAGATGTGATCTGAAGTCCATTGGTGTTGCTTCTGTTAGAACATAAAATCTGGCAAATAAATTAAAAAGCTTGAAAGAAATCTGTTGAAAGAGAGGTGAAGCCTCTCCAAAAGATGAAAGAGAAAAGGAGGGCAAGAGAGGGGCATCCACGGGAGCAGGCAGGGATGTCTTTCCCTGCACATACAGCCCTGACGACATCCTCCATCCTTCCATCCCTCTCCCTGCCACTGAGCCTCCTCCCTAGATGAGTGTTTACGGGGCAAAAATCTGGCTGTCTAACAAAAAATAGCCGGGGAACCCAAAAAGGCCTCGGAGGGATCATGAGCGAGGTTTGTTGCTCATGTGAGCCCCTGGTCTGTGACTGCATGATCTTATTAAGCCCACAAAAAAACCAAAATCTATACTTAGCATGGAAGAAAAGTAATGAAAAGAAAATAAAAACTATGTGTTTCTGTCTTTTTTCTTAGGTTTCTGTACAAATCTGGTTTTATCCCAGACTCCAGTGCATATTTTAGCCGAAACTAACAATAAAACAGAAATCCTCTGTGAGCTGAAGAAAGAGCAAGCTGGGGTGTACTGGTACCGCTGGAGCCAGGAGAGGCAAAATTTCGAGTTCTTGGCATTTTCCAACTCGTTGGGCAAAGTCGTGTATGGTGCAAACATCAACCAAGACAAGTTTAGTGTCCACGAGCAGAGATCCCGCGCCTTCTTCAGCCTGCACATCAGCCACCTCCACGCCTCGGACAACGGCATCTATTACTGCTCCGTCTTCGAGTCCTCCCAGCTCCTCGTGGGCAGCGGGGTACGGCTCAGTGTGGGTAAGCATCACCCCTGGGGCTCCAAAATGTGCTACCAGCAGGCTGTGATGAGGTCCCCTAGGTAAGAGGTGATGCCTGTTGGTAGATCCTTCCCAATTTTGAGATGCAAGATTGGGGCTCTGGGGTTTTTGTGAAGAGACCTATGAGACTGGCTAAGTCAGAAAATACAGAAAAAAAGCTGTATTTTAGGTCAGCTGCATGTGACAGTCCTTTTGCCACCAGTAGTTGCTTTGCTGTGGTGACGCCTTGAGTGCCGTGTTGGTCCTAGTGTTTTAGGATTTCCACGGGAAGGTGCTCAGCCTCCATATTGGCATGTCCTATGGTTTTTTTGTCCCCTGTTATAGTTTGGAGGAGAGGCTGGATATGTGCCCTGCTCAGCTCCCAAGTCCTCCCACACCCCGGTTGTCCCTTACCCTTCCTCCAAGTGACAAGAGCAGCAGAGGACATCACCCCTCTCATCGCTGGGGTGGGTCCGACTGCAGGTTTCAAGCCTTTCCTTCACATAAAGGATTGAATTGGGATTTATTCCTCAAAGCTCACAACCCACCATCACTGGGGAGCTCCAACAAGAAATCAGAGCTGCCTGCGGGTGGCTTTGCAGACCCTGGGTCTTACAACAGCTCTTTTCAGCCCGTTTTCCCCTTGACCACGGAGCAGAAGGTGATGTAGAAAACCCAATGTGTTTGAAGTAGGATTCAGCCCTTTCTTTGCAGGCTTTTAGGGAGATAAATAACTTATTTAACCAAGATGCAGCTACGGCTGCTGGTCCTAAGTCATCCCCATTGTCCCAACCTTTGGGTTTGTTTTTTTTTATTTTGCAAATATGCCCTGCACCTTGAGCTGGCTGAGAAATCACTTTTGGATTCTTGGCGGCTTGAAGAAAAGCTGTTTGAAGATAAAGGAGAACTGGTGTTTATCAACTGGGCACATAACTATGTGCAAAGCAAAGCATGAAAAACAAGGCTGAAATTTAGCAGCATGATCAAGGACACGTTTGAAACTAAACACCAGCAGGTGCTACAGGAGGATTCAGGCCTTGCTGGATATTTTCTTTTTTTCCTTTAGTGCACAAGATAAAACAAGTTGTCTTTAAGTTTCTTTTCTTTAAGTCCATTATCATGTAAAGGAGAAGTTGCCCAGGTAAATCCCAGGCACCTGATATCTCATCTTTCCGTGTAAAAGAACGGTGGTTTCCGTAGGAATTTCAGTCCTGGATAGAAGCAGAAAAAAATAGCTTTGAGTCACCCAAAAATCTGAATAAGTGGAGTTTGAGGGGTCAGATGTACAGCTATTTAATGATATTACTGGGATATTTTCCTGACCAACTTTACAGAGAGATGAATGTGCTCCATTGTAATTCAGATACAATGTAATAAATCCTGCCCTCATTTTATCAGAAAAAAAAAAAAAGGCAAATTTTGAGCAAAGATTAGAGCAATCTGAATGGAGCAAAGATCCGGATATCCCTTAAAACCTCACAGTGCTTCTGAAATCTCCTGCTACCTGTGATTTCACGCAACACTGATGAGGTGGACCCTGGCAGTAAATGTGGCTTGGGGAAGTTTCCTTTTCCCCTTCCTTAACTTCCTGCCCTTTTTTTGCCTGGGGCATTGCTTTAGTAACGTCTTTACAAGCTCTTGGTAACTTCTGTGGCCACCGAGAGGTTCAGGTCAAGTTCCCGGCCCCTCCGGCTGGCCCAGCCCTTTGTGGAGGTGTCTGGATGGGGCTAGCTTTAAAAGTCAAAATTTCCAGCCCTTCTTGCCTGCTCTTTGAGACCTCCACTGCACTCAGTGCCATATTGACCATCCTCTTCTTATCCACCAGTTGATGTTTTGCCTCTGCCGCTGAAGACCACTCGGGCACCGCTCTCCAAAAAGCCTGTGCGGTGCGTAACCAAAAGCAAAGATGCCAGTAAGAAAGGTACAGCACTGGGTTGGCTTGCAAAATGGTTTTGCCAACCTCCTGGGGGTCTCCAGTGTTCAGCTGGAGTTTGTCCTGGGAGGGGGGCAACCACAACATGACCCTGCAGGGTTGGGGATCTGGGTCCACCTAGACCCACCACTCTGGATGGAGCTGATGTCTGCCTTTAGGAGCGATCCCCTGGGATATACAAGGGCTTAGGGGCCAGCATTTATTGCCATTTAGCTCTGCCTAAGCTCTAGTGTCCATTGGGTGTGCAACCCCAATACATCAGGGTGATGGTCATGTCCTCCACCCCTCCTGAGGACCTGCCTTGCTCGTCTCCCCTCCCCACCCCATGCTTCATCCCCCAAAGCTGCCAGGGCAGGATGATGTTGGGTGCTGAGCTGTGGGTGGGGGGGCATCTTGATGCCGTGTCCCCTCCTGTTCCTCAGGTGCCTGCAGCCCCCTGGTCTGGGTCCCTCTGGCCGCCAGTGTTCTGATCCTCCTGCTGAGCCTAGTCCCCACCACCTACCGACTCCACCGTAAGCATCCCACCAGCCCCAGGGGATGATGAGGGGTGTCAGGCCCCGGGACAGCCCGGGAGCAGGATGGGGAGCTAGGAGATGGTCCTGGGGCTGACAAACACCATTTCTCCCCAGGTCTGCGGCGGAGGCTGTGGCTTCGTGTCCACAGGCAGTAAATCTCACCGGCTTCCTCTGCCTTGGGCAGGCAGGGAGAAGCCACGGACCCTCCCCTGCATGGTGCTGAGCCCTGCCTGGATGTGACCCAGGACAGAGGTTACAGGAGGCAGACATGGGCTTGCACTGCAAGACAGACATTTCTTCCCTGCGACGGACCACGACTTCAACATTTTTCCTTGACGCAACAGCTGGTAATCAAATCGGGCCGGATCCTGCAGCGTGCTGAGCATTTCTCAAAGGGGACTGAGCAGGAATGCTGCGGCTGGCTCTGCGCCGGGGCTGGTGTACCAGGGGGATTCAGATGGGCTGAAATGATGCTCTGAGAGCTTCTTGCCTCTCCTTTCTGCCCATGGGACATCGCAAAGGTGCTTTTTGTTCGCTGGTTGGTAGGACTTTGCTAACAAACACTCTGAGAGCAACCAGCAGACAGCAGGGGCAGGTCGCCGTGCAGCTTGTAAAGACCCTGCACAGGCAGGTTCGTTGGAAATAGCGAATATATCGCTCATCTGTTTTTGTTCTGCAGGCTGATGTCTCCTGGCTGCGCTCAGTGCAGGACGTGGCCTCTGCCCAAGCAAGGGTTAAAGCAGAAGGAAAGCTCCGAGGGGAGCAGGTCTGGGAGGACATCTTCTCCCACAAGAGATTGCAAACAGCCGAGGGTGGGAGAGGAAAGCCAGACAAAGCAACCTACCCAAGGTCAAACACCCGGCACAGCCTGAGGGCCAACGCCGCCTCCGAGAGCAAAGGGAGGCAGCCATGGCCTGGCCCTGGGCCCAGCAGCAGCGGTGAGAATCGCTCTGAGCAATGCCCGTACGTGCTGAGGCCTGAGCGATGGCAGCGTATGCTGAGCCCCAAAGCACGCTGAACCCCGAAGCACCTGAGCCCCGAGTGATGCCCCAAGTGTGCAGAGCCCTGAGTGATGCCCGGAGCCGGGCGGGTCTCCCCAGGGATGTTAACATGGCTCACCCACTGCCCGGAGCCACAAGGCTGACATGGGGCTGGAAATTTGGCTCCTTGCTGAGCTCCCTGCATCCCCAGCCCCGCGTCTCTGCTGAAATGCAGGCACCAGCACCAGGCTATATGAGCTGCAGGGATCCCAGGGGAAGGTGGCCCAGACACCTTCTGTCCCCAGCGTGAGTGGGAAGGCCAGCAGCTGTTTTTGCTGCTGGGGAAGCAGCAGGGATCTCCTGTTCTGCACATCGCAGGTGTCCCTACAGCTGCCCAGAGGCCAAGGGCTGATGTGGCTCCAGAGTGCCCAGGGCCGGGGCAAACGCAGGCGTGGGAAGAGCTTGTGTGGGTGTGAAGCATCATGGTGGCACAGCAGCATCCCTCTGGCCTTACCCTCCCTCCCCACACTTGAGGGGGGAGTCCAATGCTCCTCTCCCATGGGAAGATGAGCAGCCTCGGGGATAACTCTGCCCACTCCACTCTTCCTCCCTCCATCCCTACACTCAGGCCATCCCCACAGTGTCTGACCCTCACTGAAACCTCCTGGGATGGCACCATCTTGCCTTGAAAGAATTCAGCCACTGCATTATCCCAATCAAAGGATGGGGATTTACCCCTCGGCTCTTTGCCTGCTGGTGAATAGCTGTAGCAGGTAGCAAAGAATTTGCTCA
This sequence comes from Ardeotis arabs, assembly GCA_011801015.1. Taxonomy (NCBI): domain Eukaryota; kingdom Metazoa; phylum Chordata; class Aves; order Otidiformes; family Otididae; genus Ardeotis; species Ardeotis arabs. The sequence continues at coordinate 34,071 of JAAGAY010017170.1, read as the reverse complement.
GCTCCTGAATTCCCCAATTTGTCTTTGTTGTTCCTTTGTAAACCGAAAAAAATAAAAAAAAAAACTCAAAAAAACCCAACCTCAACATCATCTGTGTGCAATGAGGGCAAGAGAGGACAGCAACAGTCAAGGATGCTACGTGTCCTGTTGAAACACAGATTTGGACAGTTTAGCAATGGAAACAATTAAAAAATTGTTGTAATTTCTATAATAATCAATAGGGTGTTTTAAGACAATAAACCTCAGAGAGTTTTTAGCAGTAGGTTTCACAACTGCGAAAGCCAGTGGAAAAAAAAAAAATCACCTCCCATTTCACAGACTTTTTTCCCAGAGTATATGTAAGAAAGAAACAGAAGCACTAATAAAAAGATGCTTTTATGTCTGAGAAAATTCGCCTGGTCCCCTGATATCTGCAACTTCTTTTGTTTTCTTTTCTACCTCATCCCTGTGCTGAGAGCATGATGACGATACCAGCGAAGGGTCAGGTTTTTCCATCATGAAAATTAATGGGAAAATACTTCTGTGAATCTCTGTGCACCTCTGCTGATGGCATGGTGCCTGGATCCATGGAGGGAGAGATACGGGTGACGGCATTGCTCGTCACAATGTCACCCCTGCCACCATGTCCTGGCAAACAAGAGTCCCTAATTTATTCCTCGTTTTCTTTGGAGGACGGACCAGCCTTCTCCTGTCTCCCGCTGTCACCCTCCTCCCCACAGCAAGGAACATCCATGCCTAGAATGGAAAATAATGGGATTTTATGTATAACCCCAAACACTCACCTGAGCGGTTAATAAATAATGTCACCTTAAATGACAAAGGGAGACGTCACAAAGAATTAAACAAAGACAAACGGCCTTTGAACAGGACAAGGAGGGGTTTGCAGATCTATGGGTTTAAGTACAAAGCGTTACCTATGTTCTATATATAGAATAATATTCTGCATTATGCAAAAAGACCACAGTTATTCTGTCAATGAACAGTGCGTGCATATCTTGAAAGCATTAAAATGTTCAAGGGATGGAGAGTAGAGCAGACAGACGGGTATTTCAGGCATTGTAGTAAATAGTCTTCAGGGTTTTGTAAAACTTCTGTAAGTGGATTTTTTTTAAAAAAAGTCTTTCCAGAATATCTCAGTTGCCTATCTAATATTGGCAGTGCTCAATTTTTCTTTATTCTTTTAACCTGCACAGTCATCTTCATGTGCAGGGCCTGTGATTTTATAGTACAAATAAATAAATATAATTCGGGTGTAGCTGACAACGTTCTGTTGAAAACAAGTTAGTGACATGAGATTGGATGTTCTATCTGATTTTAAAGCTTCTAAATATATAAAAATTAATTTTGCAGAGTCATAAACAGAGCTGAATTGGGCACACTAATGGAGAAAGGATGAGTAGCATCTCTATTAAACGATTAAACTTGAAATCCGTGCAAAGGGAAAGGAGACAGATATATCCATGGGTGCTCTTTACATTCCTTCTGATTTCTCCTTGGCCAGCACAGCTCCGTGCACGGTAGCTGTGTATTAAACATCTCCTCCTGGCAGGAAAGCAAATCCACAGCAGGACTTCCAGGCATCCGGACCACACTTGTTGAATGGGAATTTCTAAATGTCTTTTTCTGCTGCTGTGTAACACCAGATATGACCCAGAAGCTGCAAAAAAAAACCCCACAAAATCCCAATTTGTACTTGCTGCTCCAGAACCCCATCAGTGCACAGACACAGCCCTGCACACGCACGCCCGAGCCAGGGCACGGGCAATCTCTGCCCCATCCTCCAGAAGCATCCAGCACACAAACAGCCTCCCCCGCCCGCAGCACACACCAGCTCCCCCAGCTGCTCGGCTGTTTTGTATGAAAATCCACTTACAGGAACTCAAATATAGAAATATGGTATCAATATCTATTGATAGTTACTTATATTGACAATTTTACAACTACATATTATTATATATAGTTACAGAATAACTTCTGTATTCTATATTACAGTTAAATATGTTATATATAATATATTCAATATAGTTACAGCTTATATATTCTATATTACGTTTAAATATATATAGCTACATTATTAATATTAATTTATGTTATGTGTCATATATTATATAATACATATATAGCACTATATATATATTGACAGTTATATAGATTGACAGATCTATAGAAAAAAAAACACTGGGGAACAAAAAAATACCTTTAGGCAGCATAAGTACTTCTTCTCTGTATTTCCCTGGACTTCATTGTATTTCATTCAATAAACCAGAAATAGTAATAGAAAACCATAAATAGAAACCATTTCTGGTTGATATAAACCAGAAATAGTAATATATTAGTAGTATATATAGTAAAGAAACCAGAAATGGTTTCTTTAATATTATTATAATTTTTTTTCATATTCTTTCTGGTTATTAAATTAAATATTATTTGCTGAAATGACAAATATTTGTGTATATCAGTATATCTGTGTTGCGTGCACTCAGGGTGATATCTGCAGCTTCTCTGGAATTACACACAAATATTTGTCATTTCAGCATTCAGATAACTGGAACACGTGTCAGATCGAGTTAAAAATCCATCTGCATAAGGTGTGTATTTTGCTTCTCTACCACTTTTCTATGGGAAAGGTCACTTTGAGTTAACATACCAGTGGTTCTTTCACATGAAACAAAACTCCCCCATGTTTTGTATATTTGCAGCAGGACAGGAGATTTAATATTCCTGCCGTAGCCGTTTGTTTTATCCGCTAAAGTTAGATTTCTTGCTTGGCCTTTAAGGTATCCAAGTGCATGAAGGGAGACTGCATGGTGCTTGTAATTAGGGGATTATCGTTATCACTGTTTGCACTTTCTGATCTAGTTAATAAATTAAAACCAGGGGTGAAACACTCCAAAAAATTCCCGTGATGGCATTAGCGCAGAATTTTTTTCTCTGCCCAGTGCAACATATCGATGTGCCGTTGCAAACAACTTGTTTGGCTCAAAACACAAAACCAGAAAACCTCTCTGACAGAAGCCGCTCACGGAAAGCACGGGCAGTCAATACGAAAAGGAAACCTGCTTAAATGGCAAAGCCTTCTCCATCCTTTCCAAAAAGCCCCTTGGAGGGGTCGGGAGCCCTACCACAGCCAGGCTGACGCGGGTGCCCGTAGGTTGATCTCCTTGGCTTTTTTGGGGTTGGACAAAGAGTAAGGGCTAAATTTTGTCTTGCCCAAACCAGACTGAGCCTCTCCATCACGCAGCAGAAAACCCGACTCTGCTGAAATCGTGGGTGTCTGCAAGTGAGATTCTGCAATGTTGAGTTTTTCAAGGGCCTGAGCTCTGCTGGAGAAAACCCAAAAATGCCCCATTTCCCCATGCAGAGGTGAGCGATGGATGCCTCCAAAGAGAAGCCATGAACCCACAAGCTGGTGCCAACCTCGGGCACCCTGCCTGCTGCCATCAGCCCCGTGTCCCACCCCACCCCTTCCTCCACCCTGCGAGCACAATGGAGCAAGCCTTACCCAGCCCCAGGTGCGAGCCATGTTGGGTTTTGTGCTCTTCTTCTCTGCTTGTGGTTAAAATGTCCAGCTGGAGGGTTTGGCACCAAAATATGGGGTGCAACTAACCTCCCTCCCCGCAAGGCTGGGCAGGGAGTGGGGCTGTGGCTTAGGAGACATCTCTGTCCCCAGAGCTACGCGTGTGATCTCACCCACCACGTTTCCTGTTGCTCCCTCCCAGCGCAGAGAGCCAGGGCTGCAGGTCGTGCAGGCAGGATGAGATGCAGCGCAAAACCTCGGTGTCAGGCGGCTGCCACTGCGGACAGGCAGGGTCACATCCCACTGCACAGAGCCCAAGCTGCCATCACCAAGCAGATGCTGGGGGAAGGCAGCTCCTGCTGTGCAAATTCCCCACATCCCCAAACCCCGGTCCCTCCTCTCCTCCCCAAATTTGGGACACAAATGGAACAAGTTGGCTTGGGTCAAGCACCTTTCTTGGTCAATATGCCTCTTCCAAGAGGCATCCAGAGTGCCCTGAACTGTAAGATAGAGAAAGGAAAAACTCACCTGCCTTCTCTGCCCTTTCCCAGCATCAAAGGTGTCTTGCTCAGCATCCAGGTAACCGCAGAATTGCTCCAACAGGCTCTGCCGGAGGGATAAAGGGGTGGGATGCACTGGAGATGGCCATGGCATCCTCAGTGGTGTCATTTACAGGTGGGCACACCATGGAGGAGCTGGCAATATCACCCCTTCTTCCTTCCTGCGGCTGCAAAGTGAGCGAGTCCCAAAGAGCTGGGGAAAGAGCCCTGTCCCACCACAAGCAGACAGGACACGGGGCCTAGAGGCCTGGATGCTGCTGCCCTGAAGAGCTGGAGCCACATGAAGCTCAAACCATCTCCAACCCATCATCTTCCAGCTCATACAACTGGAGACACAGGTTGGCAAGCCATAGGCAGCTCCTGCGTATGTTATCTCCTATATCCTGAGTGTATACACACCCAGAAAACAGCTTATTTCTCTAGGTGATGGTAACCACATGAAAGAGCTGCCCTTGCGCTTTTCTCTCACTGCCTGCGGTCCAGAGAGAGATGATGGGAGAGCGATGGAAAACCGCAGGATTCATTCTTAGGAACAGATGTCCTTGTGCGGGGCCAACAGCTGAGTAAGATTTGTGTTCTGCATTAAAGAATGAGATAATTGGAAAACTAATAGCATCTTAGAGGAAATGGATGTGGAGTCTTGTAGCAAATGGCTTCCTTACAAATGACACGTTGTCATGAGATCTCATAGTTAAGAATATTAAAATGACTCATTTGGTTCAGAGCAAAGGTCCATCCAGAGCACTATTCTGTCTCCAGCACTGACTATGAGCTGATGGCTAAGGAATAATAAGGACAGGACAATCATATGTGATACTTCCCCGTAATATCCAGACTATTCTTAACTAAAAAGATCTCCTGAGCCTGTCACTATCTGCTGAGTAACCCACAACGGACCTCTCTTCCAAGCATTTGTCCATGCTCTGTATCCTTGATGTCCTTTGGCAGGAACATGCGTGGGTGAAGGACAACTTCACTTGCGTTCAACCTGAACCACATCAGCTTCATCTGCTGCCCATTACTTTCTGTAGTGGAAAAGGCAGTGAATAATCGATCCCTCTCCACTCCCTCGCAGCCATTCACGGTTCTGGAGACCTTTAGTGTATATCCACTTAAATCATCTGTTTTCAGGCTAAACAGTCATCATCTGCCTACACAAAACCCATCTCAGGTCTCTGATCCTCTATTTTGCCTTTCTCTGAACATTTTCTGGTCCTAATACTTCTTTTTTTAAGTCCCCTCTTTGAGACGAGGGGGTGGGACCAACACACGGCATTCAAGGATTTGTCCAATGCATTGAATCATGGATTGTCCATGGACTGGACCACTCCAAATTTCACCTGTCCCTGTATTGCCCAGTCTCTGAAAGATCCTTCTGCAGTCCTGTATTTACAATGCAGAAAGGCAAGTAAATTAATGTGCACAAAAATAAAGTTTGCAGGATACTTTTTAAACATGAATTATTAAATGGCTACTGCATCCAACACTCACAAGCAGGGTGAGAGCGGTACCTCCAGGAGAAAAAGCATGGAAAGGCTAATCACAGCTTCCCTTCACAGCAATGGTGGGGTTCAGGCTGTTAAAAGTGAAACTCTTGACACCAAATTCAGTTTGCTTTGTTGATAGCGGGAGAGCATTAAACCAGCCGCTGCTTTTTGAAACAGCCGTCTCCCCTCCCCTCTGCCTCTTTTGAACCAAGTATCACGGCTTAGGGTTCTGTCTTACAGGTCTAATTCTGCAGCAAGGGTTGTTTACTTTTCAAGAAAATGCAAAATCAGGAAGAATTAACAGGTTGTACAAGACAGTCAGTAACAAAACAGATGAAGCAAGTAATCTCAAGCAAGCCACGGGTTCCCATACAGCCAGCACTGTCAGCAGGAGGGGTGGATAATCGGAAATGGGAACGTTTCTGTTTGACTTGCTGTAACCAACTATTCCCTCTCAAAGATGTTAACAGTAAAGATGCACAGCAATACCCGGCTCGAGAAAGTCCTCCTCCACCACACAGATGGGCCTAGAAACTCCTTGGGATACCTCCACCAGGCTTTCCTGCCCAAGGTCTTCAGGGAAGAAGGTCAATGTGCACCAAGGAAGGAGACTAGACATGACAAGACCCTGGATTGACAGAGACAGAAGTCAACTCCCAGAGCATGAGATCCTGGAAGGGTGCTGAAGTAGGAGGACAACTGGCAAACAGTGCCTCAAACCCAACAGAAATTTGATTGTGGAAATTGTAAGGGAGATAATGAGCCTAGTTGACCAATTAAAGATGACTGGAACTGCTCTTCAGACAAAAAATTATACACTGGAGCCACACACATTATATTCCTTATCCTAAAGAAAGCCCATATTCAGTGCTAGAAAATACAAAGTCTTTCTGTAGTTCTGGACTGAATCTCCATGGTATTTCGGAGATCAGAGCTGTAAAAACCCCAACGTGTCTACTGTCAACCCCAGCTGTGGCACTGGCAGAGCAAATTGTCACCAGTCCCCAAAAGATGCCATCATGGGATTGCTGATTTACCAAATGTCTGCACAAACCAGCTCTGCAGCATCGAGGGAGAAGGTGCGGGAAGCCTGTGTAAGGAAAAATAACATAGTCAAATCTTCTTGTATCAAACTCTACCAACAAGCATGGAGATTATGGAGATTTTCAACCCAGTGACCAGGTTAAAGGTCTACATCACGGAGATATGGGAGTGCAGGAACGTTTGTGGCTTGCATCCTGCATTTTAAGGTACGTGATGTTTGTACTGAGAGTACCCAGAAGAGAGTGCAGTGTTGGTCACTGAGTTGGAAAGATGCGTCTGCAGTGGAAAGACAGTGTGTGAGTGTCTGGCATGGAACAGTTGCGCTTGACATTCTCCAAACCCCTTCAATGCGGCAGCTTTGCAAAGAAAAGCGGGGGGCAGCAATTTGCTCATAAACCACAACTTCATTTCACACCGGAAAAGCTCTATGCTATAGTCTCGACTTTTTTTTTTTTCCCTCTGTTTGAAAAAAGAACTTTGTGATTTGCAACTAAATTTTGAAATCTTCGTTAAGACTTTCCATTCCTCCTTATGAGAGAGATCCTTCAAAAGTTAACAACAGGAACAATCGGCAACGCTGAAGCAAACACGGTCTGGTGTCACACCCTGAGTTGCCACAGCTGATCTTTTGTAGGGATCAAGCAGCACCTGCTCATCAGCAGCAATGCTGCATCAGTGCTTAGCAGTGAGAAGTCCTTCTGAAACAGTACGAGGAGGTACCATGGGCAACAGAAACAATGGACCCAACACAGCATGGTCATCTTGATGCTCTTGTGTCCACCAACCATCACAGCACAACTCCCATGTCCTCAGACGTGCTCCTGCTGCCAGTCACGCAAAACCATGAGACATCCATGCCATGGCTGATATTACTGATAACAAGAAGCTGAAGTTTCTTAGCACTATGTAAAAGTCACTGATACTTCCACAAAATGACTACAAAATCAATCGTATCCCAACCTCAGCACCTCCTCCAGCTCTGATGCCCCAAGCTCCCTCTCACTTCCCATGTCTCCTCTGTTAAATGGACACAAGCAAGCACAGAGAAAATGAATCCTAAACTCACCTCCTGCTGAGCCCCATCCCAAAAATGCAGATCCTTGTCAGTTTGTCTCTTCCCTGGGTGGTTTTGTTTCTTCTCTATTTGCTCCTGTCTCCTTGTGTTTAATGGTTTGACGTTGACGAAACACAGACCTAGGCTTGCCTCAGTTTATAAAGATAAACTTTGGTCGCAGGTAGCTTAGGCTGGAGTTCATCAGCAAAGCCCTGCAACCTTAGCTACAACTAAAATATAACTTCTTGGTAGGACAAACTGCCAAACCAGAGCATGCTAAAGTCACAGGGATTTCTTAATCAATCTCATTAACCACCCACCCCTCCCAGTTTTGGAGTAGGTCACCAGTGTAAAACCTACAGATACTGACCTAAATGACTTACACAAGTGTTGATTTTAAATTAGAGCTTTTCCTGGAGGCCCTGTTTATGCCTGGAGCTTCTCATAATCAAACAGTTGCCACTGCAACTGGTTTAGTTCGTTTACTATGCAAAACTGAAACTGCTTTGTGCTAAGCGATACCTCAACACAGAAGCCAGAAAAAGGTGATCCCAGCTCCAGCTAATTCATTATTGAGGAGACATGAGATGGGGGCACAGGGAAAGGCTGGTTTCATCTGATCATACACAGATGTCTCCATTGGAGCTACGCTCTCCGACCAATGAAGGGTGTCCACGCTGAAAAGAGATGCAGAGAGCCCACTGACAGCTGTATCTCTCCACTGACAATGAGCTTTTGTCTTGCCTTAAAAGGATTTATTCATTAGCAGCTTGTTGCAGGCAGCAGAAAGGAACAGCTCCTGCTGAAGCCATCTCCTGTGACTCTCCAACACCCACCACAAGGGACAGGAGTCAGAGGAGAGAGGGGCTCGTGGTATCATTTGTGTAGTGGTTGAGTCACAAAGTGCTTCAGCAAATAAAAGTACAAAGAAGAACAGGAGACCTCTAAATGGTGACGCAGAGCTTGGGGTCTGAACGTGACACAGGAAATGCTGGGCTTGCATGGAAACTTGCTCAATCCGTGAGCACAAAGACCAAGATCAAGGACATCTCTACATCCAAAAGAGGAACATCTGGGCTCCGGTTTGGTACCTGCGACCGATTCATAATAAAATTTACTGTTATTCAGAGACAAGAGAGAAGTAAGATCTCCCTACTGAGAAAGTCAATAGCCCTTCAGGGATGAGGTTTTCAAAGAACATGTACACGTGGCACTCCAGGACATGGTTTAGTAGGCATAGTGGTGTTAGGTTGACAGTTAGACTTGATGATCTTGGAGGTCTCTTCCAACCTTAAGATTCTAATATTTTATGACTCTACGATCCTTTAATTGTACAGGTTCTCCCAGCACATCCACCACCACATTTCTGAGGACACGCACTGCATGCTGTAGGCAAGCATTCACGCTCTACAGCAGAGTGAGAACCCGGTCCTGAAAAACACTTGGTCCCCTCATCCTCGTTTGCCAGCATGTTCATTTCCATTCAAACCATGCTGAACAATGGGAATCAGGAACGTTGCTGCTTTGGTCTCAGGGGGGTTTTGAAAATGCTTTTTAAATTTCATTTTCTGACCCTGAGTTGTGATAGTGATGGAAGTGGGGGGGGGCACTTGCACAACAATCCTGATGGATGGCAGGAACCAGCTCACTTCAGCATCTCAGTAAACATGAGACTCAACTTTACTCATCTACAAGGCAGGCCCATGGTTTCAGTTCCTTGCCTACGTTCTTTCATCAGCCTGTGAAGACAGGCGCTTCCCAAAAGCAGCTTATCCCATTGAAAAGGAGGATGAATTCTACTTAGGATAAAGAGAATCAACTGCTTACTGAAACCAGAAGGAACCTACGCAACTAGCATCACTTGATGTCTCACCTGGAGACAGCTGGAGAACCCTGGAAGAACCTCAAGCCTGATGTTCATATTTGCTTGATGTGATTTCGAGATCCAGATCCTTGTAATGTTGTTTAACAAAACCTATTTTCTCTTTATTTTGCAAAAATCTGCTCTGTTTCAGGCAGGCATCACAAGTATCACAGCCTCAGGAAAGAATGAATTTCACACCTCTCAGCAGGCCTATCAGCAGCTTTCCTCACTCACCAACGTGCTTTGATGCCCAGTGAAATAAACCCAGTTCCGAAACCATTTTCCACAACTCACCTCTTAAGTAGCTGCCACAATAGCGATGGCGTCAAAGTCAGCAGCACCTGGTTTCTGACATACATGGGCAAAGGGGGCTTTCTTTGCAGAGGAGTAATAAAAAAACATCTCATACAGAAAAAAAAAAAAACCAACAGGAAAGCCAGGAAGTGTCAATCGAATCAATAATACACCAGCCCACCGCCTCGCGGTCTGGTGAAACTGTTGCTATCGTTTGCGTGGAGCTCCGGGAAGCACCACTCCTACTCATGTGCAAGTGGTCACCTTGGAGGCGGCAGCAAGGGCCCTCTCCGTTGAAGCACGCAAGGGTTTTTTTTTGGCAGCATGGAGGCCCCTGTGGTTAGAGAAGAAAACCACAAGATGTGAAGAAGAAAAAAACAAAGCGTATCCCTGGGGCATCAGGTTTTCTTGGTGGGTTTCAGATCACAGACCATCTGCCTTGCACAAAGCGTCTTTTGCAGAGCAATTGCAAAGAAGAATTGCAGAGAACAATTGAGCACCTGAAGAACTCAGCCTTGTGTCAGCAACGTACGTGCTGGGAGATAAATAATACCTGTGGATATATGCCATGAAACACCCGTGTCCTGCTTGCTGGGTAAAAAACCACAGTGTGCTCTGCCATCCGCACGAGACCCCTCGAGTGCGCGCAAGTAAAGGCAGCAGAACCTCTGCCAAGAAACGCAACCTGGGGTCTGCAGCCAAAGCACGGGGCTTGTCCGTGACTTCTGCGGAGCTGGAGCTGCTGTGAACCCCCAGATGTCTGGGAGACAGCAGGCTGCGGTGGCTGGTCCTGCCTCAGGCACGAGCATCGTCGGTCTGAATCTCTAGGGAAGCCACTGAGGCAGAATCCTCGAGGCATTGTTAAGAACTTCTAATGATAAATAAGCCCAAATTCTGGATTAGAATGAAATTTCTTCAGAAATCTTTTTTTTTTCCCTTCATTTTGCCACAGACGTCGAACACCATCTCTTCACTGAAGAGGGTCCTGATGACATCACATCCTCCTCAAAGTGCGATGCAGCCTCCCAAGCCGAGCAAGAAAGATCACCTCTGCTCCGCCGCACCGTCCCCGAGGACGGCCAGCCCTAGAAGATGGCCAAGTCTCCTGCGCTGCTCCTTCTGCTTGCTCTGGGGCTCTGTGAGTATGGATACAGGGTCACGCACCACCTCTGTCGGGAGGGACAGGTAAAGCCCTTCCACTGGATCCAAGAAATTGGGCTAAATAATTAAAGGGACAATGAAAAGCTGACAATCAAAAGGGCTGACTTGGAGGTTTGCTCAGTAATTGTGGAGGTAAAGGTGGCATCACCTCAGACAGGGTAGGGCAGCTGGAGGGATGGCTGCAGCATCACGCACACCGGGAAGGGAGCCTGGTTGGAGAAGTGGTTCTGGAGGGAAGGGGGAAGAGGATTAAAAGGGGCTTAGCAGTCAGTGTTTTTAGGGAGTCAATTCAGATAAGCTAGGAAGGGGTAACGTCCCTGAGAAGCCAGCTGAAAGCCTTTGCTGAAGGGCAGCACTCATCTTTAAAGCCCAGGAGGCTGATTGCTGAGCACCCTCCACACACAATCCCAATGAGGACTCCAAAAATCCATCAGGTTATCCGGACAGCACCATCATCGCTTTCCATTCAACCTCTCACCCCATGGACAGGGACCAAGGTTTGCCCTACGGGGACGTGGCTCTTCCTGAGTGGTTCCTGCAAGGATTTCTCTCCCACAGGCTGCCCTGGGATCCAGGGATATGAGTTGAAGATCAGCAGCAGCACCACACACCTCCGGGTGGGACAGCGGCTGCAGCTGGAGTGTCGGACCCCCAGTGAAGACAGCAGTGTAACCTGGGTCCGGCTGGACAGGGATGGGACCCTTCACTTCATCGTCTTCATCTCTTCCCTGTCCCGGAACACCTTCAAGGGGAACAAGAAGACTTCTACACACTTTGAGGCATGGAAAAACAGCAAGGTCTCCCACCTGGTAGTGAAATCTTTTGCGAAGCAGGACGAGGGGAACTATTTCTGCCTCATCAACAGCAACTACGTGCTGTACTTCAGCCCTGGCCAGCCTGCCTTCTTCCCAGGTCAGCAACACCTCCAGCCAATCTTGCTTAGCTTTGCCAAAATGTCCAGCACCCCCTGCCCGTGCCTTTTTTAATCAGTCACCTCTCCCACAAAACCCATTTCCCTGCTTGCTTGCCCAAGGCATCTTGTGAGCAACGTACCTGTCCCCCTGCCAGAGGCCCAATGTTTGCCATGTCTTCTTGTAGCGTCACCCCTGCCCAAAGGCAAAGATGAACGGGCAGACCCAGCATCACCTCCCCATCCCCACTTCTCCATCCCGTTCGTGGTTCTGAAGGGATGAGACTAAGCAAAGTCCACCACCTTCCCCTCCTTCCTCACCTCATGTAGGTCCCCAAAGTCCTACCAACCTCGGGGTACTCAGGCTTTCTAAGGGTGGTGGCAGAAAGCAAGAAATACGCAGCCTGCAGCTCGCTACTGGGTCTTGGGAGACTCCTTGGGGAAAGTCACCATCCAAATTGGTGAAGCTCCCCCAGAGCTGAGCCTCCCGCTGGCCACAGGAGCAGCCGTGCCCTGGCAGGGGTGAGAGACCAGATGGCCAGAAGAGCGCTGTTTTATTGTATTTCCCTACGTGCTGTATTCATCCATTTTCATTTACAGTCACCACCACAGTGGCACCCACCACCCCAGCACCCACCACCCAGGGTGGTGTTACCCAAAAGGACCCCTGCCTGAAGACCTCAGATCCAGGTAACACAGCTGCAGGGAGGGAGAGGGGAAGAGCCAGGCTCTGGTCCACTGATGCCGTGGGGGAGCCTGCAGGCATTCTGGGATGGGGGGAAGAGGGAAAATCCTTAGAGCTTTATCAGAGCTGGATAACTCGGTGCATGGAGCCAGAAGGATTAAACTCCAGTGTTTCATCCCAGACGGGAAAAGCTAAAGAGGATGTAAAAAGCAGGAGCATGTCTCATGCCTGAGCACAGCGGGAAGAGGTGGAGGGAGGGAAGAGCCCTGGGGGCTGGTGCTGGTTTTAACCTCAGCAGAGGACACAAGAAAACTTTTGGCTACATGTCCTCCCCTCAAGTCCTCAGGAAACTGCTGAGCAGCAGCACTTGTGGGCATCGTTGGTAGGGCAGGGCAAGCCCCCTGTTCACCCCCAGCCTCACTGAATGCCAGGCAGGTCCTTTGGCTCCAGCAGCCATCAGCACCTGGTAGACCTTTCCTCTTCTCTATTCCTGCAGAGACTAGCAAGGAGAAAGAGCTGAATTTCTTCTGTGACATCTTCATCTGGATTCCCTTGGCAGGCGCCTGCCTCCTGCTCCTCAGCGCCCTGGCAATCACCATCATGCTGCGTCAACGTAAGACTCGCCCATAACCCCCCAGAGATATTCCTCTAGCCTGAAACTGCAGCCTTGTCCTTCAGGGGAATGGATCTTCTAGGTACTCCCTTTACGTAGCCGTAGGACATGGCCAATGCAAGAGAAGGGCCACTTAAAATCAGTGGCTGTATTTCCTCATCAGTAGGCTTAGTCTGAGAAAGAATTATCAACTTCTACACTACAAGGAAGAAAAATAGATTATAAATAGAGAAAAATTAACTCTATCAAACTGTGCTGGTGCTGCCATCTTTAAATCTGTGTATCAGAGGGTAAAAGTACCAGAACCTGGAACACTTTGACAAAATAACGTAAACATGCTCCAGCACGGGGCTTGCAAGTCCAGCTGCTGAGACTCCCGGTAGCAGCTTGAGCTGTGACCAAACAAGCAACTTAATTACAGAGGTTCAGGAACTGCTGCAGCTAACGCAGTAACGCAAAATCCCTGGGTAGGCAGAAGCCCTTTGGTGAAATTTCATGTCTGAAATGTCTTTAAATGACCCTGAGCAAGCAGTGAGCGCAAATGTATTTAAATCAATTTAACGCTCACTGAAATCAGTTTAACTCTACCCTCAGAAGTTACATCCATGGCATTAAACTGGCTCAGCTCGTTTGCCTGCAACACCAAAGTGGTTTTGCTGCTGAGTCAACGTAACCAGGTGCTCACTGACCCCACAGCTCAGAGCTGATGTGAGCTGAATTTATCAGCTGAACCAGTTAAAAAAAATAACAGTACAAATTTCCAGCCCTGAAAAAAACCACTAATCATTACGGTCTGCAGCAAGAGGAAGGAATACATGAAAAAACACGGATGAGCCAAGGCCAAAAAATCATTCTTCTCAAGGGAAAACAGCTGGCGATGCAGCAGAGCACCTGAGGTTGGTCCAAATTCCTTCTGCAGTCCCCAGCAGCCCTCCAGTGACCTGCAACATCGTTAACCTACAAACGCCACGCAGTGATTTATTTCTGCTTTTTAATGCTGATGTGAATTATCACTGAAAAGCCGTTAGCTGCAATTAATTTCGGCAGCAGGCAGTATGACTCCTCAAGGACAGATTTTTACGTTGTGCTAAAATTAATGGCTGGACATTGTATTTTGCCAAATACATCCCAAACTAACGACATAGATGCTAAAATGAGGAAGAGTATCATGCAACTTGGTTGCATGCTGTGTGGCATCACTGCCACTCGCCTCTTGTGGAAATTAATTGCTGGCAATGGATTTTCAGCAACATGCCAACGTTGCTAGAGACAGGGAAAAAAAAAAAAAAATTCACCATCAGTGTTCTCTGGCTGACCCTGCTGCTGCTACTCTCATAAAAATTTAATTTGTGAAAATACTGAAGTGCACTGCTGGGGGAATGCGAGCTGCAGCACGGCTCCCTTGCATGGCTTTCCTCAGAAATAAGCTCAGTTTATCTGTTGTTAGGCTCAGAGACAGCAAGCTCCTAGGGAATGCCAGCCCTCCCTTGCTGCAGGGTTTCTTCACTGAGCCGTGACTTGTTTCTTCGAACTAAAACGTTTTCTTTTCCATTTTAGAAACCAGAAGACGAAGATGCAGGTGTAAAAGGTGAGTAACTGACATGTGCTGACATTTTTATCTTAAACTCTGCAGCTCACCCTCAAATGATAAAGCAGGAAGGTGCCAAAAAGCGACCTAAAAATTCTTCACTCGCTATACAGTGGGTGGGAGGGGAGAATGTAATAAATTAAGGGCAGGAAAGAGAGAAGAGCCTCTTCTCCTGTATTTTTCTTTTTATTTTTTAATATTAAAGTAATTCAAATCACTGAGCACTGACACTGTAGTAGATGCTAAACAAAGGCAGGAGGTGTTTGTGGCAGCCTGAAAACTTTGTGCATCACCCAATGCTCGCAACATCGCGTTCCCAATGCACTACTCCAGGGTGCGGTGACCGTATTTCATCCCTTCCCCTCCCCAGACAGCTCATGTGATTTCATCCCTGGACCTTCCAAGTGGTGCTCGTGGATTAGATGCAAGTTAGCGCACCCCAAATCCCCCTCTGACCAGCCTCACCATGCCTTTACGCCTCTCCTTCCCCAACAGGCATTTCTTGTTTTGAACAAGAAATCCTTTTGCCTGCGCGTAACGCGCATTTTGCTTCTGTAAATCGTCCTCCCTGCAGCCGCTTTCCTCACCTTGCCCGCTCTGCAGGAAACCACTTCTGCAGTGCCGAGAGCACAGCCCGGAGCTTGCGAGCTCCGAAATCCCCGCTACCGCTCCGGCCAGGCCAGCGCTGGGCTAGCGCCCGGAAAAGCTGGGCTGCAAACAAGTTTGGAACAGTGTTGTCACACCTCTGGCACCTTATTCTTTGCAAATCAACCATCTCTAAAATCAGGTAAATTCAAATTCCTTATTATATGCATGAGTTTCATAGTAAAAAAAGTTAATAGCTTTTTAGTTGTCCAAATGAATGATCACTCAGAAAGAACCTCCTACATTAATGGAAAATGGATCCCTACAATTTAGGTTTTTTTCCAAGGCAGAACAGATCAGAAATCAGCGCCTGAGCAGTGACAGTGTTTAAGGGAAGAGGCACTGACTGGCAATGCTTTCTATGTATGTATCAAAAGACAGCTGCACCCCCAGACCTGCATTTTCTTCTACCTGTCTGAAAAAGGGAACAGTTTGTCATTTTAATTATAGATATTTATTACACCCAGCGCTCTTCTGCTCCCCGCCTGGCTTTCCAAGGGCTAAGTGATAACGAAGAGCTCTTCTTGCAGCCTTGTTTAGGAGGATGCTTGCATTCTTCACTTATCTCAACTCCTGTTGCCAGCCCTGTGCCAAGATGTTCTGTCCCTAAGGGGAACAACAGGCTGCAGAGCTCTTCAACCTTGCACCGACGGAGCGGTTGGGTTACAAGTGCCTCAGGAAATCACCAAGGCCAGCTTTCCTTCGGCAGCGCTAACCCGACAGAGGCCTGGTTTAAGCAGTTGTAACATATTTCATCTTTTATTTAGAGAGGAAATTCCTGCTGCTCTGAGCTGTTCCCACTCACTGCAATGAAGCTCTTTGGAAGTTAATAGTGCAATTCACTCAATTAAAGAGCGCCTCAGGACCTGGCCTGGGATTCTTGCTGACAGCTGAAGGATTCATTTTCCACCACAAATTAATCTTCAGTGAAAACAAGTGCCAAATCTCCAACTCATTAAATCAGCACAAAACTATCAGTTGCTGGAGACCAGTAATTTCTATCATTTTGGGAACACACTGGTAGTCTAGAAAGCCTCCTTTTAAACTCTTCTGCAGAAAACTGGTTTGCAACAAGAAAAAGTCCTTATGAATTCATAACAGCTTCCCCAGCTCCAAAAAAGCCCCGAGCTCTTCTTTCCTCATTAATTTCTGAATGTGGAGAAAGGCTTGATGAGAAGACAGAAGTCAGAAGCAAATTAAAAAAATGATTTTTTTTTTTTTTTTAAATTACTGTAACGATTGATTACCAGTGTATCTTAAGAAAGTCCTGCTACTGGCTGTCACTAGTTCAATGCTGGCAGATCCTTCTCTAGTACAAAGAGGATTTAGGAACACTTCGCAGCCTGCACTTGGAGGTCCCTGGCTGCAGACCAAGGCTAAACGAGCTGATCAGCAGCCATACATTAATCACCTTCTTGTTCCCTTCACATCAAACTAAATCAAACCCTTTTCTTTCTCTAGACCTGAGAAGGGGAAGCCCAATGTGAAAGTGAACACACCAAGCCGACACGTGTGAGGGTCTGCACCTTCTGGCTTCTGGATCATCTTCTGGGAGCTGTCACTGCGTAACTCCATCACCTGCATCATCTGTAACGCTACCACTCCTCGCGCATTCTACCCTGACAGATTTGAAAAGACGAGATGGAGCGGACACACGGACAGCAAGCAGGCACTTTTTCTGTGAACCTGAGATTTTTCAAATTGATTCCTAAGGCCAAGTGCCATCTCTGTTCCCAGTGATGAAGCTCCGCAGTTCAGGCAAAAGAAATGAGTCAATCCCAATGCTGATGTGCATCAGTGATGAGCCGATGAGAAATAAGGACAGTAGCTGGACGTTTGCTCAAGGGTCTGCAATAATTGTTTCTAAAATGCAGCCAAAACTTGAATTTGCCTCAAAATGACTTAGAAATAAATGCCCTCACTTAACACATCCTCTGTGCCACATATCTCCTAGGGGCTTTACTATTTACTGAGAAGGTAGTTGTGGATTAAAGGGCTTTTTATATTTTTACAGTCCTGGAGGCTAAGGTTTACTATTTCCCTCTTTTTATCCTTGTTCTAGCCCCACTTCCACAAATTTCAGCAGGATCTTGCCTGAGGAAAAAAAAAGGTGGGATTTGCTTTCTTTCTGGAAGAAACGGTTCAGTGGTACAAGCAGGACTTTTACCATACTGACCTGGGACATGTTGATTGACTACAGTGAGTTCTGTTTTTTCAACTCTGTATTTGGTGTAAATATTTCCTTACTACACTTGCAAATCAAGAACTAAGAAAAAAAAAATTAAAAATGGTTTCTAGTCAGACTCAATAATGTTTATTTCTTTCTTCAGTTCCTAGCCTTAGAAAAAGCTAAAATCCTTGGTGAAAATAATAAACGAGGGTTTGAGGAAGTCTTGGGTAAGGGACAAGGCAGTGATTTACGCACCAGCCTGAGCTTTAGGATGCCAGAGTTCAGCTCCCAGCTTACCACAGCTTAAAACGATCTCTAAAAATATTTTCCCAGGCACTTGTAAGATGGGCCCAGTAACACTCCCCCCATCCCAGGGGGGTGCTATGAAGGTGGATGAGATAAAGACTCTGGAAGTGCTCAGGTATTCTTGCCAAGAGACTGATAAAAACCTGGGAAAAATAAAAAAAAAATAATAAAAAAAAATTTAAAAAGGAATGAAAGAAACCCTTTGCTAGTCTCCTCCTCTGCAAACAAGCTAGGAAGGAGAGAAATTCAGAAAGAAACAAAGTTCTTCCAAACTTGGTTTTTTTGTGATACTTGATTAAAAAAAAAAAAAAAAACATAGGGACTAGATAAGTGTATCTAAACAACAGCAGGCAAACACAGAATGACAACACCACGTGCCTACCTAAATAAAAAAATTAACAGAAAAGCTTTAACATTGAAAAGCCTGTGAATTCAGAGACATTAAGAAACACTGAGACGCATCCCCTCTATGGAGAGTGGCCTCATTCACAGCCCAGGTGCTAAGCTGGGAAGAAGCAAAGGTCTCACTGCACCTGCAGTGCCAGTCGGCCCCATCGCAGAGTCGGCCTCACCACCAACGTGCAGCTGCATTTTTACAAC
The DNA here is from genome assembly GCA_011801015.1 of Ardeotis arabs. Classification (NCBI taxonomy): domain Eukaryota; kingdom Metazoa; phylum Chordata; class Aves; order Otidiformes; family Otididae; genus Ardeotis; species Ardeotis arabs. The sequence continues at coordinate 15,573 of JAAGAY010017170.1, read as the reverse complement.
ACAAAGCAGATCTACCCACCAGCCTGTTTCTAGGCAGACTAGGTACAACCCTCAGCCTTGTTTTTACGCACGATGGCTACCTAAACCAGTCCCACCTCATCCTGTGGTCAGCTCTAATCACGCAGGTGAAAAACTCAATTTCTTTTCTCTCCTACAAGCATCAATTTTATTATCAGCTCACCCTGGAGTCTCTTGGTGACTTAGCTGGAGCTGAAAGCTTTCACTTATAAAGCCTTAATTCATAAAGAGTTTCCACAAAACAGCTTACAAGAGGTAGGAAGATCACTACCTCACTGGTATCATCCTCTACAGCTGTTCCCTCATTGTTCTCAATTGTTTTATCCCAGGTTTTCACATTATACTGGGGCTTTGGTCACATTCCTGCAACCCAGGCTATTACTATCCCCTGAATCCAAATCCTCTTCCAACACCTTAGATTGTCTCCCTACTTCCAAGGAAGCATTTCCTTGAAAATGCATTTCTCCTAGCACAGCAGCTGAATGTGGCATGTGATACACACAGATTAAATGTTTAGTTTTAAACACTGAGCAAAAATCCTAGCAGAATCATTTTTTCTGTATTTTACTCCCAGTAAGCTACACTATTCTTTCAAACAAAATGATTATTTCAAGATCCACAGGTTAAATAAAGGCTGTGAGAGCGCAGAGAGGTCAATCCTCTAGTGACAAACAGAGCACGGGTGTTTGAAATCAAGCAGCATTTTGGTAAGATGAACACACATGCACCTAATTCCTCACTACAGAAACCACATGGAATCCTAATGCAGGATAAACAGAGCAAAATAACACCCTCAGCCACGTAACAGAGGTACGTTTGGGCGTCACTAACCACGGACATTGCCACGCGCCGCTGCGCAGTGCTGCGCCGAGCCCCTGGTCCTGCAGCGAGATGGATGCAGCCAAAGCGCTCCTGACACTGCAGATGAACGTAGCAAAGCCCTGGGAGCAGCACAGGTTTGGTTTTCAGTTTGTTGGGGCTTGGGGGGTTGTTTTTTCAGTTCATTGGGCTTGTTTGTGGTTTGGTGTTTTTTTTTTGTTTGGGTTTTTTTTTGTTGTTGTTGTTGTTTTGTTTTTTTTAAAGTAGTCTTCATCTGCACAGGAAACAAACTAGAAAAAAAAAATTACACCACCGACAGTGGTAATTACCCTCCTGAAATACAGCACAAAATCCACTGCACAGCGGGGGCCACGGATTTTTATCTATCGTGCAGAATCACAGAGCATCTTTGGTCTTTTAACCCCAACGCCAAACTCGGGAGGCTCTGGGATGCCTCCTGTCCCCCTCTACCCACTCTCCATGCTGAACCTCCACCCTGCACGGCACTCTCCACACAGCGGCCCCGGGGTACGCCCTGCTCAGCACAACCCTCAGGACCCCGCATGCATCCAGGTATCGAAAACTCGGATAAATACTGACCATCATGTAACTGCCTGCAGGAACTGGCATCTACTGGTTCAAGCTCTGGTTCCACAGCCAGATGCCTTAAAAGAAATGAAAACCAAAGTCTCATCTTTGAAGACAACTGGAGCCTTCATTCATAAATTCATGAATCTAGCAAGCTCCCAGCAAGTTCAGCACTGCAAAGAGAGGACTTGCATTGCAATATCGCGGTCCATACAGCACGTTCCCTCTTTAGAGGGTACGTTTCACATACAAAGAAAGCCCAGTTACTGGACACATTACAAATTCTCCTGCCTGCCATCTTCTGGACAATGTCGTCACAGTGTCATCACAGCTGTACACTACGAGGGCATGGCTTTTTTCTGGCTATAATCAACATATTAAAAATACATGACCGTTCACTGATCTCTGTTAGCAGCTTTCAGCTTTTTACTCGCTATCAGCCAGGCGTCATCTTCAATTCTTTACCTTCGTTTGTGTCTTTGCAGATCTCTGTGGTCTCCGATTTTGGTTCTTCCCAAACAGATGTATCACCCAAACTGCCCATTAAGCTTGGCTGCAAACGGCATATAAAGTATCACTAGAAATATGATCCCCCTGTACCATAGTAACAGGTATCATGAGTTAGCAGAAACCTACTTAAGGAATTCATTTTAAAAGTATATCCAGCTCTCCACCTGCAGACTTTCTGTGAGATACACGTTCACAGACTGCTCTCTGTCCCAAGATACCCAGGGGTAAGAGTTATCTGTCTCTTCTTACACAGGCTTTTCTATTTGTGAACTACTGCAATTTTAATGTTTTAGAAACACATCAAACACACTGGACTGAACTGCTGTGATTCAGCAGCTGCTACACAACCAGCAAAATCACCTCTGCAGGTCAGAAGGCTGAGGGAAGCAGAAGAGACAGCTTGGGGCATGCACCAGAATATGCACTTACTTTTCTTTAGTCACTACCCCACGTTTCATGTTGAATACCCCCAAGATGAGGAACACTTCCCATCCATGAGAAGTTTGCTTCAAACCACCAGACTGACTTCACCAAGGAACCCTCCAGCAGAGGCGGTGACACAGCACCGCTCTCCAAAGCAAGACCAAGCTTCTTTTGCCAGCTCTTCCTTCCACGCAGTCCCACGACCGATGCACCTTCCAGTTCAGCTCAGCTGTAGCCAGCACTGTGCCTCAGATTTAAACCTATAGCTCAAGAAGGTCTGTTAAGTTTTCCATTTACATGTAGAGCTGAGGAACAATATTCTTTATAATCAGCTTAATAAGGCCTGGATTTTGCCTTCTTTTGCACCCCTACTGAAGGCAAAAACCGAACCACATCTTTTGCACCAAAACCTTAACAACCAGATGCCCTGAGCAAATCAAGCAAGTTTGGAGCAAACTGGCTGAGTAGCAATGTCTGGACAAGAAGCCTGGACTGCTGCTTGCACTGATAAAGAGTAGGACTGGCTGAGCTGGAGTCTAGAGAAGCAGCTCAAGGGTGCTCGTTTCTCCACGCAGGAAGCTCTTGTTGGATAGGCCCTACAGATCTGACAGCTCTTTGCTAACAGCATGTGGAGGAGGTTCTAGCTCAGGCAACTGCAGAGGGTGCTCAAAACTAACAGTGGAGTAGCTCAAAACTGTAAGAAGCTGATGGGCTAAAGGCAAACCACCTAGGAGTTAACACTTAACAGTGGAAAAAGCAAGAGCTGATTTACAACTGAAGCATAACCTCAACTAATAAAGAAAAAAGGGTACAAGGTGGTCACTGAAAGCCCTACAAAGCTGAGGGAGGCATTAGATGCCTCTGCAACACAGGGCATCCAGAATTTGTTGCCTTTGTTAAGCACCTGCTCATGTGTCCCTCATCCAGTGCTTCACTTACTCTGAAATATTTTCCAAGTGGTAAAGGATTTTGACGAGTTAAATAAGCTCCAGATAAATGAAACAGCCAAGATGACCCTGGAAGAGCTAGTAACTGGACTGGTCAGTTAAAGTCACTTTGTCTGTCCAGGCCTGTCTTTGACAGATGACCTGTCACTGTGAAGGCACCGAAGCTCAACCCAGGCATCTCAGACTAATGCTGTGATACATGTTGTGCACGTGCTTGGAGGCCACCCCACAGAAACCTACCCTTGCTGCTGTTTCTGCAGCACTGAAGATAGAGAAGCAGAATAAGGTGAGGAAAGAACTACAGAAATGTCTGGAAAAACAATAAAGAGACAGGGAAATATGACCTTCTTGTAACTAGATTTCTTCCTTCTGATTCATCTGAAATCAAATCTATTTGACATGCAGGGTCAGCATGACCTGTCATCACTGGATTCGCATCCTGAGCTGTGCTGAATAAATTGAATACGTGTGATTTTTGTTGTGGGGGACCTATCACATCTGCTTGTGCTGCACGTTCTTGGAAATTTACTGGGTAATTTAGAAACCTTGGAAAATACTGGAATTTACTTTCAGTTCTGGGGGGGAGGGGGGAGCTGTCAGACAAAATAGTTGTGTTTGTATATTTAGTTCCTCCTCCCACATGCAAATGTCTTATGGATGATGCTTAAGACTTGAACTGGGACGCTATTTGCATCTTCCCCATCCCTTTGTTTCTTTAGCCAAAGAAAACCCACAGCAATAACTTGACATTTAGTAAGAAGGAAGAATCTAACAGCAGTGTCACTAAGTCTGAAAATAAACCCGATGCAGAGGAAATGCAGGAGAAAAGGGGAGCTCACTCTAGTCCAGGTCACAGCACTCACCAGCTTCAGCGCTGAGTCTTTGTTCCAGTCTGCACTGGAACTGTGCTGTTTGGCGACACTCAAAATAACCCTCTAGAATGCGAAAAAAATTCTTAGTTTTGAAGTGGAGTAGGAACTGGAAAACACTACCAGGCCTTTTACAACTGAACACACAGATACACCTGTCCTGTAAAAACTACTGCAAGTCAGTGTGATTTGAAAACACCAGTTCCTGCACACAGGCCCAGCAGGATCCAGTAAGAGCTCACAGTAGGCTGTAAACAACTCTTTCTGTATTTCCCTAAAGCACTGCTAATTTAATGCAAATATGAAGTCATAAAGGAATGTTAAGTCACTTTTCTCTTGCGTACATAAATTTTTGTAAAACACTCTCCCTTTACACATACTAGGGCTTGAATTAAACTCAGGATAATAATGTAGCACTACCTTACAGCTTTACTCGCTACAGATCATTGCTGCCACAATCGCATTTTTTTTCCTTCTGTTCTCAAAGCGCCATTCCCTACACTGCAGTCTCCTGTTCACAAAAGGAAAAATACAAGAGTCGAGACAGATTAAGAAGCACAGTTTTTTTTTTTTTCTCTCCCTAGAGACAAATCAACCTCTGCAGCGATAAGCATAGAAAGGAAAATAGAATCTTGCAGTAGGCAAACAAACCTTGCAAGAAAAATCTAACCCAAACTTACTGCGTTAAGCCTGGCGAGTTGGCTCTGAGTAGTCACAAATAACTTCAAGCTCAAAATTTTAGCAGCAGCCATCCTGTAAAATGCTAGGAAGAAAGAATGAAAGCAATAGGATGGAGACAGGTCTAAGTTAACAGGGACCAGAGGCTCTAACTCATTACTTGTAACACACAGCTTACACTGCAGCCGATTAACCTGACTTACAGATAGGAGACTGAAATCAATACAGTATTTCAAGAGAGAAACGTGGATTTTTAGGAGGGAAAATTGGTTGTTTAGTCACATCTACTTCAATGTGTAGTGCTGAAGTCACCACAGGAAAAGGACTTTATTTAATTCAAAAATACTTCAGAGCAGCCAGTCGTCAAGAGCACTAACAGGAGGTGAGGACATGAGCTTTGTGTTAATGACAGTAACAGTACTACAAAAATGACTGATCCCTTTTGAGATCAAAAAGGCTGTGTACTATTTTCATTTCCTACTAGCTGTTTTTAAGGTTTGATTATGTGTAATACCACAAGTCAGACTTGAAACCCTGCAAGAATGTATCACAATAGATTTCCTATTGAAGTCATTTACCAAAACTAAAACTCAGTCTACCAATAGACATAGAACTACACTACTAACAAGCTGCTGCTATGGAAATAATATTTATAAACACCCATTACTTTCGGAGCACCCATAAGCTAAACTACACCTTTTATATAAGCCTGGTCAAAACCTTCTTGGCTCCAGGCCCATCTCCTTTACTCACTGGTGCATTTCTCGCTGCTGAGCTGCTGTTCTGACACGTTTTGCGAAGGAGAAGGGAAGCAGCAGTTGTAAGCCCAACGCAATACGCAGAAGTGACACAGTGATCTGGATAGATATAAACATACGGCGTCTCTTTACTCTCATTATGCAGCAGTTTCATTAAAAGGCACTTGCTGCATGAAGAGACTGGTTAAAGGCTTCACAGTCTGGTCCAAAAGTGTAATAGGGACAGACCTCAGACACCACTGTAACTTTAAAATCAAATACTTTTTTACTACGGATATTTCGAAACCCTGTTAGAGAAAATATATGTGTATCAGGCACTAACTATATTTTAAGTATGAAAACCTCAGAGTATTATTCACTCTTCTCTATGCAAGCACTTTCTCTAGTTACCAGAAGCACATCAGTAGGAGAGAATTTGCATCACCTCAAAGGGCAAACTGGACAGCTGTAACAATCCAAATGCAGATGTGTCCCACAAACATCCAGCACAATATCCCATTACCGTAAGCACATAAGTATTCTCTGTTAAACTGCTAGCATCATCTGTTGGTGGAGCTTCAAAACTGCAAGCAATTATTTTTAAGTAAACATGCCGACAGCTGGGAAAAGAACTGCAATTATCTCGTGAAAACAGCTGAGTTCTTGAATTAGATACAGATCTAAAATATAAACTATTGAAAAGTGAAAACAGGACCACTCTGTATTAAAGACATTCTAATACCTAAGTTGAATTTGTACCCTGTTGCCATTTAATAACTGTGCCATTTTTGTACTCTGAGCAATTGCATTAGAAGCACTATCAACACTAACCAGCGTTCACACCAATGCCAAAATACCAGCAGCCTAACAGAGAAAGAGATGCAGCACTGACAGGTCAGGGTGGTTTTGTTATTATCAGGTTGGTTGTTTTTTTTTTTTTTTTAATTCTTCATACGTCATTTCATATAAACCCGAAGCATTAAGCAATTCCACTCAAAAAAAAAAAAACCCCAAAAAAACAAAAGCAATTTCAGCAAGACTAGGAAACCTACATGGAAAATAATATCCTCACCCGTTTATTGTTGATTTTACCACTTGGTAATGCGGTTGTTTTGAACTCAGTGTGAATACAATTTAAGTTTTGCAGAAAAATCACACACCTGTATTTTTCACACATAGCAAACACATGTAAAGTTTAAAATTTGTGTGCCTTGACTTGCTCCTCTTAATGTCTCTTTAGGGATGTCCATTGTCACTGATTCCACAGAGTCCAACTCAGTCTCTCAAGTGAGGTGACATACAAATTCAAAAGGTGTAGATTTCTCAAAGCCGGTCTTCTCTGTAGTGCATTGTGCTAGTGCATTCAACCAGTGTGTCAGTATTCAACCATATAAGCTTGAGGGTTTGTTTGTTTTTTTTTTAACTACACAATACAGAAATATAATTTTACATGTAGCTTCGCATGCCGTCTGGCTGCTTGCCCTACTATAGGACAGTGCAATAAATACAAATATATGCACACTAGAAAAGATTGAACTGCCATGACCTACATCTCGTTTATGAGTACAAATTTACCCAGTCAACAATATGACAAATTTAGCAGAAAAAGTGGCGATGGCAGTAATATTCTACTACAAAAACAAGGCTAGAAGCAAAGTGTTCTCAAGCTACAGAAAACTTCCTACCTCCTATTATATGATGTAGGGCCCAGTTCTGCCAAGTGCAGAGTTGTGATCAGTAGATTGCATCATAACATGCTTTCCCCTCATTTAACAATGAATACTTCTACAATTTATTTGGTTTTGATAACTGTTTATAAATAGCACACTATAATGACTATTAAACTATACAGCAACATGACATTTATAGCCTAATCCTGAATACAAAGTTCAAAGAACGTGACTACAAAGGCCAGAGAGCAAATGTCATCGACTAAAAGCATTTCCACTTCAGAGTTTATTGAATGTTCTCTTAAACAAACACTTCTCGATCGTGAAACCAAAGGAATAGGATTTCCTATTCCCTCTCCGCTCCAGTAGTAATTTAGCCACACACCACCCTTATAAATTAGTGATGGATTTTAACAGGTAGCCCCTTGGGGCTATATATTTTATATACTTTATATATATGCACATTTACTTTGAATTCTATGTAAAAGTTGAAAAAATGTTTGAAAGAAAAACTCAGAATATATCACAGCTTTTTCAGCGAAAAAAATACAAATTAGTTTTATAACCACTATTCAATTTATCAAACTTTTTTTTTTTCTGAAGTATTTACCTTTAATTATGTACACATTACAGGAAATAAAATTTTTTCCACAAACATTCTCTAAGGTGACAGTTATCAATAGAATGATAGAATAATAGCAGGAAGAATATTAAACAAATGGGGGTGATCAATTTCTGCTTTTAAAAAGTAAAAAGTCACCATATAATTAAGTACAAAAACCTGCATTGAATGACAACTGCTGGTGTAGTAACTTGATCAGGTATGGAGACCAAGAGTATAGTAAAGCCCTATGGTAATAATATTTCTGTAGCATTACCACTTGGTATGTGTATACTAAATGTTGGCAAAGTTTCTGTAGCATTAGCTTATACAAACACAGGAGTCCTCAGTCTGCTGCATAAAATGGAACAACTGTGTTTTAATTCTCCTGAAATGCACCTGAAATCCAGAGTGTCACTTACAAACTGCATAATGAAACTTCTCTTCAGAAAAATATCTGTTTGGCATCTCCAGGGCTCTGTTCCATCGGACAATAGGGGCATTTTAATCTGGGGACAAAGACAATGCATTAGAATTGTGGCAACGTGCGACAACCCAGCATTATGTTTTTCCATCCATTACAAAGGTATTCGGTTGGCAGTGACAGTCTTTCCTCTTTTTACCCCTGTAGCATGAAACAAATTACTCTTAAGCCATAATGCTTTACTCAGCTCCATTAAGAGTCACCTTTAGCTGAGAGAGACCTCATCACGCTTTTTCTGCCAGTTATATTCTTTCTCATCTGTCACCCACACACCTCTGAATTATTAAATACCAAGAAATTACTTTTCATGATTAATCTATTATTTCTACTTCTGGATTAGTTTGTTGCATCTTAATCATTTTAAATAGGCTGGTAGCTTTCACTTTGACTTCCTCAGCATCCAGCACATTTTACTCTCTGGTTCCCAAAAATGCTGTGATTTTACAACCCACTTAGATCAGCTCTTGCAGGCTATCACTGAAGCGGTCAGCCTGGCCTCCCTGCTGAGGTCTCCACTGATACAATTCCAGCTGCTTACAATATTTCTTCCAGCATTGATCCATTTTTCCCCATCGCGCCCCCGCCGCCCCAAGTTAATCTTGCCAGAGCTGTGCTGTCGCTAAAGCTGATCAATGAAAGCATCAGGAACGAGCGATCACGGACAGGAATAATGCAGCAGCGAGTTCTCTGGCTTAAAATGGCTAAAGTCACCCATGAAGGCACACCTTTAGACTTCTCTAACAGGGAAAAGAATGCAAACATCACTCGACATTTGCATTCATAGCGTCACTTATTTTCACACTGGATTTTTTGCAAAACAGCTTAGGGCTCTAAATTAAGCTGACAGCCTCCACGGAAGCTGCATATATATCTAATTCAAATTACTACTGGTTCTTCCTCAAGGAAATCCATATAGCGCTCTCCCTTCCATTTCCTCCTTCCCAAAAGCCTGTAGGCAGCCCACTGATATCTAAGGAGGAGTATTTCCACAGTGATAATTCACCTACCTGCTCAATTACTAAGCCCTAATTCCCCAGAGGTTTAATTTTATTTTTTAAAGGAAATTTCATGCATTACTAACCTTGCTCGCAACAAAAAGTCATGTGTGTAAAAGCCTCCATTTTGAATTTAAGACAACACAATGATGCTTAAAACTTGTAAAATTACTCTGCTCATTGCATTCCTTCATGCAATCTCACTTTCTACAACATCAGAGGGGTTATTACGCTTTTCTCCAGCATATCAACCCAGCTTACTTGGCTCTTAAGTCATTCTCTAAGGTTAACAAGCTTCCACCAATCACGTAATTATGGATTCGGTTTTCCCGAAACACAGTATTCTAGTCTTAAGATTTGTCCTTGTCTGTATGTTGCCTGAAATAAAAGAATAGTACTTACTTGCTGCCATTAAACATTTTATTCAAAGCATCTCTTGATATAATATGACCACAGACTAGTTTCATAGGTGGATTATTATCTGTTGTTTGCTGACGAAGAATGGGACAGGCAAATATTGAATGATACCAGCACTTTTTACCAAGGTCCACTTCAATCTGTAAAAGAAATTATCATAACAATTTATCTTGGGAAACTACATTTCCACATAATTATCCCTTTAGGTCATGGCACTTACTTAACGGATTTCACAATTCAGCTGTGATGGCAGTAAATCCATTGCGTGGATGCCTGACAATTTCCCAGCCAAAATACATAATTGTGATCTTAAAATGGTGATTTCGTTTGCTTCTCCCCATCCCCAAAGCAGAGTATTCTGCCAAGGGACAAGTGCATATTTTAGTGCAGATCTATGCCCTGGCAGGAAAACTGAGCTGACAATGCAAGGAGACTTTCTGTATTTCCTAGCCAGTGATT